>VUQR01024798.1:0-11525 GCA_015108515.1 Hemichromis elongatus
CAGAAATGATAAGAGTTTAAGACACTTACCTGCCTGTTGTTCAGTGTATGGGGAAAAGTTTAAACGGTTCTACGCATGTTCAGAAACACTTTTGTTATTGTTTTAACAATCAAAATTCCTCCTTTTATATCTACATTTATTTACAAAACAAGTTACCTTTCTATACCTTGTTCATCTGAGACATGTGCTTTGAGCATAAATATTTATACTGGTGAATCGAGTTGAATGCCTGCTATTGACAACAGAATAAAACATCAGTCTGTTAAAAAGTAATTAGTACTCTGAGTAGTTTTTGAGAAGAGTACTTTTACTCAAGTATTTTTTTTTAACACCAGTACTTTTACTTGTAATTGAGTACAATTTAACCAGTGTAACAGTACTTGTACTTGAGTACAAATTTTGAGTACTCTTTCCACCTCTGGTGATTTGTTACTGTGTGACTGCACATTTTGATTACTGGGTCAGCCCAGATGTGATGAATGTAATTCCCCAACATGCTGCGCTTTCTCCGACTCCGTCCACAGTTTGTTTCTCAGAGAAGAGTCATGCTTTATTTGGCTAACATCACTGTTGTTCTTCTGTGCCAAGCTAATCGGCTCACTGCGCTCACATGATGGGACCGTTTGTGTTTGCGATTGATTAGGCTCACAAGAAAGATATTGATAGGAGGAGAGTGCTGGGAACAAATTATACAATGTGCGATTGTTTAAGTGACGTTTCTTCGGTTTGTGCGATCTGTTTGCTTCAGTACGCTAACAAGCACATGAACGCTTTAGTACAGAAGTTGGTTTATGATGATAAAAACAAAAAAAGAGACATTACAAATTACAAGAAACCATATTGAAGCTTTTGAAAGCAGTCTCCCTGATTATATCACATATATGATGATATGAGCTGATGTCACCTTCTTTGTGCTGTGAAATTAGATGAGTGAGTAGTGGAGCCAACTGAGAAAATAAGGATACCTAAACAGGACTATAGTCAAGATTTTTTTAGTTACATTGTAGCCACACTTTAAATCATGCCTCTGTTTATCGTCTCCTTTAGTCTTAACGGGACAACAATTAACAAAATGAACACTGTGTTATTTTAAAGAAGATGTTAAACCAGTGAATAAAGCCGTAACCCCATCAGGAAAGTGTTTACCTAGGTCAAAAATCAAGGGTTGTTTTCCTACACTACTACACAGTCTGACTTCTTTCTGCAGAGGAGTTACGCCCTGCCGACCATTAGAAATGATGCACGTTTAAGGCCCTTTTGCATTGGCTATATCTTTATTTCGTATCTGCTCTCTTCCTGCTAACCTGTACACCTCAGACTCTCAGTACAACTCCTGATCATGCCGCTACAGAAATACTCTGATGATTCTACCACGGTTGGAAGTATTAGTGATGGGAAGGAGGAAAATTGCAGAGGTGCATACAAAAAAGGATTAACAGCCTCTAAATCTTAAGGAAGCTGAGATCCATTAGTGTAAGCAACAAAACGAGAGTTGGCTGTGTAGCTGTGGTGACCTCCTCTCTATACATCATGAATAATCCTGCCCACCCTCTGCACCACTTACTGAACAAACAGCGGAGCACCTTCTCCACCAGACTGATTCAGCTCCACTGATACAGGAAAGTTTTCATACCACATGCTATCACTCTTTATAATACAATACATCTGCCAGGTAAAATTATTATTATTTGTAGCTGAAAGAAGCTTTTTATTATCGTCTCATTATCATTTCGACTGATGTAACAAAAAAATATCCCAAATACGGTGTAAACATTTGCTCATCATCTCCTCCTAATAATCCAGTAATGCCATAAAGAAGTTTTCACCACTGCATTTGCAACATTAGACGGATGTATTGTGTTAACCCATCCAGCTGAACCGTGGGAGTTCTTCACACTCGATTTTATGCGTAAACTTTAATGTTGCTCTGCGATTTTTCTACATTTCGCAGTGATTTCCAAAAGCTTCCATCAAAGTGCTGAGTGGAGGTCTTGGTGTTTACTGCTTATTACACTCCTCAGCCAAAAATAAACAAACGAAAAAAATAGTCACAAGTTGGAATCTGTTGGACCATATTTGGATTCATTCGCCATGGCATCATTTTGATAAGTTTATACAGTATCTCAGTATTTATTTTTGCCAAAATACTTATTTTATTTTGCTAAGATGGATAATGGAGATACAGCCCAGCTCTTCTTGAGCAGATCTCAAAGATTCTCAGTGGGGTTAAGATCTGGACTCTATGGGAACAAATCCATGTCTAAAAAGGTCTTTGGTGCCTTTCAGTCACTCACAGTCTGAGCCTGGTGAATCCTGCATCCATGCAGCATCAGGGAAAAAACAATCCACTGCTTAAAGAAACCTCTGGTCATTCAGTATATTCATGTAGTTGGGGAACTGCATGTTTTGGGCACATGCTGAACCTAAACCCGACCGAGTGACGCAGCTTCAGATCATAACTCTGCCGCCACAGGCACGATAGGTGCGTCACTTCATCTGCACCACTTATTTCTGAATATGTGACCGTATTTCTGAATGTGCTCCTGAAACCTAATGAAGGCTAGTCTCCCCCTTTCAAGCAGAGTGTTTTTGGGTGGCATGCTTGGCTCCCACGAAGCCTCTGCTCTCACAGCTTTGATCCCCTAATTCAAAAACATGTTATGTCAGGGATTGTTTTTCTTTTCGTGTGGGAAAACCGTGATGTTGTCAGACTCAAACGGCGGTCAAGAGTTACACAGAGTCACGATCCCCAGGAGGAAATGCCTTTTCACAGAGACCAGCAGTGCCAAATTTGGACCAGGACTGGGAGCAGAAGGAGAGGTGAGGGAGGGAGTTTTAAGGTTAGATGTGCATAAGCTTTTTATGTATTTAGTTTGGAAACGTCCAGCATGGGTCTTTTCCACCCACACTCTATTTAGAACTGGCACCATAGTGAAGGTCTAATTGTAGCGTTTTACAGTCTGGGCTGTGGATATTTGGACTGTGACAACATTTTATAACTTTGCCTGTATAGTAGATTAATTTGATTTAAAAGTATGGTCATGATACAAGAATTTTGGCAATGCAAACGACATTGCATGGTTGCCATGACTTCTTCAGGAGTTTCTCTATGTCCTGGGTTAAATGTGTACAGCTGAAGTTCAGGGTTTTATTAGCGTCTGAATGGGTGCTGAAAACATCCGGGAGGAAAACGTTTACCTCATTTGTTTTGATAATAGAAACATGGTTATAGTATTTTGCAAAATGTTCAGCAACTTCTGAGTTTGCTGTAGAAATACCGGCTTCATGTTCCGGTTAGCATGATCTTCTCAGAGGTTACGTGGGCTCTCCAGAGCAGAAAGAGGACTACCCGCTGCAGTCTAACAGGGTAGAGTCAGAGTCTGTCCAATCGTGGGACGCAAAACTGTCTGGACAGGTGGATGAGGGACATCTCCGATCACCATCACAGAAGGCGATGAATGAAAATGAGAAAATGTCCTCACAAATGATTAATTAAAGATGTCTCAAAATAAATAAACATTTTTTTTTTTTTATTAAAAATGTGCATCTAACTGCAAACAAGCAGAGCAGATATCCCTGTTAAGGTCATCTCAGGCACATAGCTATGGCTGTGGACACAGAGGTCCTGCTGTTTAATGTCATTTCTTTGTTAAGGGTGGCCAATCAGAAGAACGTAGACTTAAAAGGAGGAGAAAGGAGTTAAAAAATAAGTATTTTGGCGTACGTGCTGAGCTTCTGCACCAAAGCACAGTATAACATACGGATGAATTTGGTGTGAATCACAAATCTACTGTGATAAAGCCAAAAACTGAAATTGTGACTGGAAAGTACCCATGGAAGAAGTATGTCAAAAACACAAAGAAGAGCTACTTTTTGCAGTGCAGTCTTATAAGTGGCTGCAGTGCTGGAATCTGTGTGTGTGTGCTGTAGCTGAGCATGTGTGGGAACCAACGCGATAAGAAGTTGGTGGGCCTATCTCCAATCAGAGTGAAAACAGCTCATTCACGCTGGTGGTTATTCTTAGAAACAAGGAAAAGAGCCTGGAGTCACAAGGACTCACCTGACTGCTACAACGCACATTCGAATTAAAGGAAAATCCAGACATCAGGGACAGAATTCGCTTTTCTTTGCTTGGTTTGGGTCCATTCGTCCCCTTAGCGTGAAGAGTCACAGCAGAGCAATGCACAAATCTAGCAATTATAGAAGTGGTTGCTTGGAATGCCCGTTCCAGCAACCACTTCTATGATTTGCTATTTGACATCCAGTTTTAACTACTCAACGAAAACATCAATAAGAAAGAGTTAAATATACATTTTTCATAAGCTCTTTTCTATGATGACAGTGCCTGCATCCAGAGGGATTGAAGATGTTCTAGTACGAGGAGGTGGCCCAATGCTCTGCTACATCAACTTTAATTTGTCTCTTACATACAGCTACATAATGTATAGCTATGTAACACAGACAGATGCATGTATAAACAGACAGGAACAACCCACAGACATAAAGACTACAGCTGTATAAACAGTTCTGAAAGGCAGAAATAATAAGTGTAGATTAAGTTTAGTGGACCAGCCAAATACAGTTTTTCAGGGTAAAGTGACTCTCCGCCCCAAAGTCTATCACATAAGCAGGAAGCACACGGATCCCCTGCAGACTTCCAGTCCTATAGAAGTTTGTGGGAAAATGACCCTCAGAGTTGACCTCTGCAGACACTTTCCTGAGTTTACATGCTCAGTCACTTATTTCACATCACATTAAATAAAACAGTCCTTTTTGTAAAGTTTGGTCATTCTGAGTTTCAATAAAGAAGATGCTCAGTGGCTAAAAGCTGCGATCCATCTCTGGCTTGTCTCGCGGGGGGTACGTCCATCATTTACACTATCTGTGGAAAGTTTCTACAATTTGTGAAACTAAAGTGAAAGATAAAAAAGGTAAAAGGCAGAAAATCATATCGATCAGTTCCCAAGTCTGAGGCCAAGAGTTTATCTGTGTGTGTATTAATGTGAAGAGGTAATAATAAACTAACAGAAACGATACCGATCAGAGGTTGGATATGATCATGTGCAGAACAACCTCCCTGTATTTTATTTAAATGTAATTTTCCCAACTCGCTCGCTAAGCAAATACAATAATGATAAGTACCAGACTTATAAAGTCCCCCTGGTTACTATTACTGTTTTTTTTGTTGTTTTTTTTAGCAGCTGTTAAGTTCAGTTTAATCCATTTATAGGGTGGTATCATTTTTCAGGGCAAGTCTCATAAGATGGCAGCACGTTTCTTGGGAGACTCGTGTGTTAGACTTTTGGAAACGAGACAAAAATAAACCAGGGGATTAAATGTGGTGTAAACATGCTTCGTAGTCCAACATGAAGTGGGACTCCTGTTTACACGGATCTTAATTAGATTTATGGATGTTCAGGACCTACATTAAATGAGTTTTTGTATTACTATTACAGCACAGTGTTCTCTGGCCTTGATAATCAGCAGTGTTTACTCTTGTTATCTGGGTCTCACACACACACACACACACACAGACATGGAGCTAGATTACATCATGCTGCTGTTAATGAGTTCTATTATTGTCTACCACCGAAAACAAGATAGAAAAAAGTTTGTAGGGAAACAAGTTTATGTATGCGCTTGCAGTTTTTCTTCTGATCTCTGAACGTGAGGTCATTTTTGTAATCATCACTTAAAAGTTTAAGTGTTTAGACTCTGAATCTTGGGGTTAAAGCAGGTAAAGCATAGATTTCTGCAGCTAATTGTTGTTTGTAAATTGTAGGAAAGAAGAAAAATGTCTTTGGGAATGATTTGTGCGTAGATCCAAACAAAGGAGCTCACTTTATTTCAGACAGCTGGATGTTAAATTTCCTTGTCCAGATTAAACATTTACAGTTTTGACATTTTTAAAAGTTCATTCTGAACTCTGCAACACCACGAGGCCAACTTCTCACACAGAAAGCTGAAATTCCCCAGTTTCCCTCCCGTACTTCCTGTCATTCTTCCATGGTTCTCTCGCTCATACGGGCTCTTTGTTCTCACTGGTCAAGCACGCTTTTAACCTGACTTATTCATTCAAGTAAGATGACTAACACTTCCATAAACTGGAGTATTGTGTTTGCATTTCTAAGTGCAAGAAGAAATGTGACTGAACTACTCGGTTTACTTAAAGGAGCTCTGCATAATCTCAGAAAATCATTGTTTTTAATGGAACCCGAAGCTGCCGAGTGAACTGCAGTCAGGATTGTGTTACTTGCACTTGCACTTGCACACAGCTCACACTTTCACTGGCCAGAACAGTGATGGGACACGCCTGGATGTGCATGTATGTTACACTATTGCCTCTTTTCTGCTAGCATCGGCTCGACTCAGGATTAGTCGTTTTCCATTAACGCCTCAATGTGGGTTTGGGCTGTTAAGTCCACTGACGTCATTCGTATGCGATAGATTGTGTAATTGCTGCCCAGTCTATGATTTTTGTGAGATTTGGGGTAAAATGTGATTGTGCGTAACCATTTCCCTCAGCATCAAAACTTTACAGGTTTGTTTCTTGTGAAGGAGTCAGTCTCATGACTCGTCCAGTGACGTCACTCCCCAGGTCATCAGTGGCATGCAGTCTGCTGACATCACATTCGAGTTGATGTGAGCCGAAAAGAGGTCAGCAACTGAGAGACCAGCATGCATGTTGGGTAACTCTCTCTATTTGTTTGCATCCTGGATCAACACTTGCCAAATTAGCTCACTCAGGACTAATCTGGGGATTCACTTCTCTCCCTGCAAAACACAAGGATGCTTCAAAGAATCAGCTCATGATGAAATAAATGCGCACAGCTTCTTCTATACAGAAAAGACCAACAAGTGTTTGTATAAGAGCACAGGAGGCTGCTGGTGCTCGCTTCATGAAACGTAAATGTTGGATGCCATAAAGTGTCTCATACCACAGTTGAACTACAACATGTGTCCACATCCCTACAATCAAAAATATGGCTAACCCTTCCGAAAGGAGTTTAGATTTTTGGGCTACAAAAATGTAAACGCATTCATTCACGTGTGGCTATCTGTGCCCCAGAGAGTAGCTTTAGGTGTTCTTTGCGTACGTTTGAACTACGTTTGTTGGTTTAATTACATGATATGAAAATGGATTTATCTAACAAGCTTCGGGTGCGTGCTTAGATATGCTGGATCGTGTCACGACAAAATACCAAACTAAGGAAGAAGAAGCAAAGATCAAATGAATAAAACAAAGTGATACTTTAAAGCAGTTTCTCGCTCTCTTTAGCATTTTTTTACATTCAGTCTTCCCACGAGCAGCAGATGGCTCTGGCTCTTCTTTTTAAATGAGGCGTGTTAACAATTTAAACAAACCATTTTAGGAAAACTAAAGAGTTGAATGTAGAGACATTTAATGTTTGTGTGTCATAAAAATATGCCAAACATCTGCGTGTTCTTTGATTGTCGCTTTGTATTGACTTTGTTAACCAGATGAAAGCATTTCTCCTCGAGCGCCCGTGATGGCAGCTTTAAAGAGAGAGAGACAAAGTGTTTCGCCTTCACGTTTCCCTGTCAGCTCTCCAGTCACTCGCCTGCTTCTCATCACGCTAATATTACTGGCTTCCCAGGAACAAACAATTATTTCTTGGCTGTGGTTAGATGGCAGTGCATTTTTCATCTTATCTGCGTTGTTATGTAAGCCCGAGTTCGTAGAATTTATGAGCTCATGGTGTTTTTTGGTTTTTTTTAACAAAGACGTGGAATTAACCGAAATACAAACACAATGTGAAATGTCACGTGAGGTCACTTTGGAGCCGATTCATGTGCTGTCATTTTTTTTTTTAAACAACACACTTAATACCTTTGATTCTGTATGCATTGAACAAACTGTACATCAACAAAGACACTCCCTTATTTCTTTCTATTTACAGCGAATTATTTCTCACTTTAATGTCAGCTGTCCTTCGTGATGTACGCCAACCATTTCATTCTGTTAATTGAGTTAGTTTAAGTGCTTTGTGGGGGATCAAAGGTCACTGGTTCAAGCCGAGAGAAAGGTCATACTAAAAGACTGCACTTTAAATGGATGCAACATTTTTCATGCTTGTTTTTATTACTGATAGTCTCATTGTTGAAGCTGCACTAAATTATCCACCTTTGTCAGTTGCCTCTAACAGCCTGTGGACTGAAGGATGTGATGCTTAGGGGGCATCCACACAGGAAGTGACTAGCACTAGCACTGTAACTATAGAAGAGACCATCAAAAAGTGGTGATGGCAGCATGTGACCAGTCTGCAGTGCGCAGGGAGTGGTAAAATAAACTTAATTCAAGTTAATTATTTTACCACTGAGTGTGCTGGTGGTGGCGCTGATGTTTATCTCTAAGGTGATGGCTGCGCATCAGAGCTCTGAAGCTTTAAACTGGTGCCATTTAAACATTGAAGCTTACTGTCTAATGAAGATGAGGAAATGACTTTAGTTTGTCGGCAGGTGGCTGACATTACTTTCGACAGATATTCTGCGTGTGTGTCTTACCTTCTAGTAGCTGCAACTCCAGCAGTGTAAGAAGACTTAGAATTAAGTTAAACAACATGTATACATTTTGTAAGTCTTCAGATTAATACATGCATGCTTCTGTGAGAATGTGAAGCACAGTTTGCGGCCCATTCAGTAGTTTTAGTAAGTTAGAGATGCAGCCTATCGTGGTCCTGTCATCAGTGATGTCTGGTAGCTGGCTGTAATGACATCCTCCGCCTGTGACGTGGACGATTAAACCATGAGACGTAATGCCTAAGAGCAGTATTTGGAAAAGTTGTCTGACACTTAGCAAAAAAGTTTAGTGATTCATTTCAATGTTCTGGTTCTGGTAACGTCTGAATGCTAACAATGACTAAATATATAAACACTTTACACCTAGATTGTTAAATGTATAATGTAGATGTCTTAACAGTAGTTTTATTAATACTGTATGGATGCCATAATTTTAAAATGTTGTTTTTTTGGGGGGGTTTTTAAACTCTCCATTCACCTTCTGCACATCTCTGATAAATCGCTGAAGTAATTTTAGGGCCAAAACCAACTTTTACAAACCAGTAAGAGAGTGCAAACTATCATTAGCATCACAGCGAGTTGCTTTGTCACACATTAGGTCATTGTTGAAACAGCTCTCCAACCTCACAGAAGGCCAACGACTTCCAAACCCCGGCACAAATATCCGCTCTAATCTTATCGCTGTGACTTTGTAAACGGTTTTCCAGGAATCACTGATAGAAAGTATTTACAGAACACTCTTATAAAAACAATCCTCTTCTTCATATTTTCCCAAACTTTATGACAAAGTTCAAATGAGGGATTTTTGTTTTTCTCTTTTTAGTGTTTGTGTTCATTTGATGGTGAAATAAAAGCCTTCTACAGACATCTCTACCTGTCTGTGACACTTTGTTAGTGAATGCTATTGATGTGTTTTGTTCCTTAATAATATTAATCACAAAGTTTTTTTTTATGATTTTTAGATTTTAGATCCATTGTCCTTAATCAATGGTCATGAAAATTTGCAAAGACTGAGAACTGAGGACAGACTAGCCTAAAGTAAAACCCAGGCTGGCTATGGTGCCAGCCCCATGACAAAATATGATGCAGTGATGAGAAAGTAATCTGTTTGTTTCTGTTATTGTTTATGAAATGTTATTATTTTAATTACAATCAGTAAAGCTTGAAATTGATGTATTTTTGCAAAGTTTAAAGAGTTGTTTTGCTATATCCACCGTATCTGAGTCTTTGGATCAGCATGAAGTCTGAGATTTTACATCAGAGTTATTACATGTATATATGCTGATCTCATTATTTGAAGCTTTTGCCCCCTAAAGGTCTGCTTTAACCAGAGCAGCTAGCAAAACTCTCCTTTTTTACCCAGTGTTAGGCTACTCCTTAAATAGCAGAATGATCATAAACCACGAGGACACAAACGGAGTATATTAAAGTAGCAGAAAATGGAAATACTTGACTAAAATTCAAGTAGCCTGGGAAAAATGCAAACCACACTTATTTAAACTGCAGCAGTTTGGCAAAAACAAAGAGCAGAGTTACATGTGGAAGCCCTGATGAGCCTTTAGTGAGCTTGATGGGATATCCCACTGACAAATTAACAACAGCAGCCAAGAATCCAGAGTACACATTCCCTTTAAGGGTTTCTTCACAGATCATAATGAGAGTCTTTTCATCACCGTTAAACTCACATTCCTCCTGCCAAGCTCGACAAATGAGATTGTTGTGCAGTTTTGGCAGAAACGCAGCATGGCTGTCATGTTAACAAAGCTGTTTTCGCTTTGAATTGATTTAAATAAATGTTGTAATAACACTCAGCACTGTCCAATTCCACTCAGCGCTGCTCTTTTCTGCAGTGAAATCATATCAACCGCCCTGCTGTTTGTTTTCCTTTTCTGACTCGAGCAGAGACTTTTACACGAGGATGTCATCTTACTGAAAGACGTAGCGATGTTTGCTAACAGCCTTTGTGAGTGTATGACCACAGACCCTGTTCGACAGCAGGCATCACTTCCAGTAACACTTCATTGTTTTACCCGCCTGATATTTGAGAGTCATTAAACTGTCATCTGTTCATCTGCTGCAGCTACAGATTATGTAAAAATAAACTGAAATCTAATGCAGGTAGTTTTATTTGATTATTGCATAAAGTAGACTGTGTGATTTGATCCTAACAAACCAAATATGGAGCAAAGAGGCTCTTTGTGTAAGTTGATGTGGGACACTTTCTGAGCAGAAGTCAGAACTTTTGAATGCTCACATTAAAAAAAAAATTAACACATCATGTGGGAAGTAGTTCTCATCAGTTATACAAAAGACAGATTTTATTTTCCAACTTTTCCAACTCTCTTTAATTGGCCTCTCTAAATCGTCCTCGTCCTCCAGTATCAGTGTACAAATGTTCTTGTGACTTACAAACAATAGAGAAAAGACAGGACGGAAACTGTCTTTTAACCAGGAAATATTGGTGGCTGGTGATTGGATGATTTCTTTCCCCCTTTTTGGCCACCAATTACAAGTTGTTGCAAAGGTCCACTGATTATCCAGAGGTTGAGCACACAACACCTTCAACCTCTGGGTGACTTTTGATTGCAAGGCGGTTGGTTGGTGGGAGGCAGGAGGCAGCGATCGGAAATTTACGGAGGTGGCAGCAGATTTGTGATTTTGGATTCGCCAGTTAGTTGCGATGTTATCATAAACAAATTTGAAGTAATTGACAGCCTGACATTATTAAATTTCAACTGACTGCAGATTGATAACAGACTGATTCCATCTTTATAGCTGTCTTGTCTTGTCTGAGCAGCTTACACTGATTTACAATTATGTGGTCCAAGATAAAAGATACTGTTCTTTATTTATTTTTTTTTTAAAGTTTGATGTTACAGAAGCTAATTAGTGTTCTCAATGCTGAACAAAGACTTGACAAAGACTTGACAAAGACAAAGAAATTTTGCTTCTTTTTTTTTTTTTTTTTTTTTACCAAAGTTCTA
>VUQR01024799.1:0-13176 GCA_015108515.1 Hemichromis elongatus
GAGAATATTCTTCACTTGAATAGATGTGAAGCTTCTTTTGTTTTGTTTTGTTTTGTTTTGTTTTGTTTTGTTTTGTTTTGTTTTGTTTTGTTTTGTTTTGTTTTGTTTTGTTAATCATGGAAAAAATTCTGTCATCGTGAACTTTAATCAGTCTGGCCACTAACGATGGCCCTCTTCACTTGCACTGACACCTCTTTGGGCCTCATATGTAAAATGATTGTAAAAAGATTTAAAATACAAACTCGACTTCAGTCATAAAATAGCAAGGGAACAGTTTGTCTCAACTGACCGTGAAACTTCTTGCCAATTAATTATCCAATTACTTTTGAGCACACAAAATCAGGGAACTAGTTATAAAAATGTCTTTAATTCTTAAACCGTTTACAGCGAAAGCCCCTAAAATTAAAGCTGAAAGTCTGCACTTCAATCACATTGACTGTTTTATTTCATGTGGTGATTTTCAAAACTACAAGTAAACTACCAAAAATTATGTCTTTGTCCAAACAATAATGGAGCTAACTATCATTTTTCTGCTATGATACATTTCATTTCATGTTGCCAGTCTTTCACTTCAGTTTGAGTATTTGTTTGAAAAGAAAAGAAAAGAAAAGAAAAGTATATGTTAGTACTTTCCAAGACTAACATATACTCCTCAGAAATGACTTGTCAAAGTTGGAACATAACATGTTTGAAATAACCTTAACAATAGTTCTTTCCAGGTCAAACATCCCTGTGACCCATGATAGTGTAACACAGATCCATCATCCACCGTAGCTGCTGATGGGGATTCAGCAATCATCTATTTTATTGTTTATATCGGTGCTACAGAATTGGGGAGAAAAGGGAAGCCTATCAGACGTTGCTCAGGTTTAAATAACATTAAAGCAGGGTGATGATGACTTTACCCGGGGCCTCTAATTTAGAAAATTAGTTGGGTTTAATAGAGACGTTCATGACACAGACTCTGAGTGTTACCTTAGTCAAAGACAACATCTCATACTGACACTATAATGTAAATCCACTATCTATTAATATCTCCAAGCACCTTTTTTATAAAAAGGTGTTTTTTAAAACAAGTTACAAAACAAGATTTCATGTTTAAAACTTTTAATGAAGATTTTTATTTTAAAACAAATGTTAATTAATATTGGATCTTTAATTGATAAATACACAATTGTTGTATTTATAACATTTACATTTACCAGACAAAATATTACCAACCTTGTCTTTTTTATAGAATATATTTATAAATTTGATCAATAAGAGGGGCCTTTCTAAATGTCAGCACTAATAACGGATTTCATGAAAAATTCTTTTTTCCTCTGTATTTTTTTTTATTTTTAGCACTCACACTGGAGGACTGACCATGCATCAGTGTGTTCTGACTCACAGATACTAAACTAACACAAATACTTCTCATTCTTTTAGCAAAAATATCTCTCTTAGTTTACAGTGTAAAGCTGAGTTACACTCTAATGTTGACCTTGTGCAATATAATATGCGTTTTTTCTCTTGCTACACATGAACATACTGATGACAGGCCACTGTTAAATTTGCTCATGATTAGTCAGCTAGTTATGAACATATGTGTGTATTGATATTGTTAACAGTAGTGATATTTCTCCATCTTCAAGCCAGTTATCTTTCTGTTACCTCCTGCAAATTCACTTTTTAACCTTATATCACTGATTCTAAAATATCGCCATTCTTTCATCTACTTTACTTGCACAGCACTGACAATGCACACATCAAGCACTCGCAAACACTATTTGTTAAAATGTCAATTCACTAAGTGTTAAGTCTTTGCAGGATTGGGAGACCCGGGTAGACAGAAATTAGACAGATAAGTATGAATAGTAATAATTATTGTTTCAAGCTGCCTAAAGTCTTTTTATTGTCCAGCAGAGTGATTCTTCAAGGAACTGTAGCTTGTGATGCAGGCCTGAGGTACTGTGCTTTCACAAAGGTCACTGAAGCAGATTAGCAATTCAAATTGGGATAAAGGGGCTAAAAGGCTGCTATAGCCCTGCCTGAGTCTTATTACATTAGCAAAGAGTAGGAGTGCAAAGGCACACTACTGATTGGATGACATAATAGGAAAGAAGCTTGAAGATATCATAGCAAGTAGATGGTATCATGCGCTTACTGTACATACAGTACCCATGCATCCAAACACTCTTTGACAAACAGCCATTACTTACAATATGCTCTTTACATACTACAGAGTATGATTTAATTGTGATGGTTTATCACTGGTAAAGTTCCACTAACTATTCTTGTTTACACACATGGATTATAAGCACAGCCTGCATTCTGGCCATCTGCCCTCGTACAACATCCATCTTGCACAAATGAGCTTGGGATGCAGAAGAATTATGATAGCAGTTTTAATGCAATATTTCCTGCTTTTCAAGGTTAATTTCCCCACCTTTGTTATAGTTCTGTTGTAGTGATTATACAGCTCGCCTGGCATTAGACACATTTGACGACAGCTGCTGATACAATTTTTCAAAACTTCAGTGTTCAGCCTGAGAAAATTGCTCAAACTGTGGGGCATGAAACACACAGAGAAATACACACAGAAACACGCTACAAATACAGTGCCTGTAGGCTAATGATGCATGCACTGTACCCTCAACCAGATACAGTACAAGCAAGGCTAACATCATAAATCCCTTCTGTCCTTGTCAAGCCTTCCTCTCACATCTCAAGTGTCATTTACCTTATTCTATACTTTCAACACTGCTGGTTCTCAATCCAGTTCGTGGAAGACCCAGAAGTAAATAATTAATATTTCTCAAGGGTGTTAAACCAAACATGAAGGTGTTCAGTTTTGGGTTGACTTGACAGAGATTGCATATATCCTATTCCAAGAGTCTATAAAATTAGGTTGGCAATGGTCAATGTGACCTTACAGTTAACTATACAGAGTCAAAATACAAGAAAGATTGATAAATCCTGTGAAAGGCCTTTGCTTTGTTTCAGCACCATGGACAGTGAACATAGCCTAATGCACAGCTGATGCAGAGACAATCCTCTGCAACAGTCCAGTGCACAACAAATGAAACAGGTTGAAGTGTAATTTAACCGATGTGTCCTCAGCTCGTTTTTCATTGTTCAACACGGCTGCCTTGGATACCAAAGCTAATACAAGGCAAAGTGTCTGTGTGTGCAGACGATTATACAGACCTCAATATACTCTGCTGTTTACTTGCACAACCCGGATGCAAATCAAACGCCTGAGATACGTGCGCTGGGGCTGCTGTGCTATTGGGACAACAAGTAAACTGGGGACAATGCAAAGCCTGGATTAGGTACAGAAATCACTGGAGTGCTATTAACAATATTGAAACGAGCACCACTCAGAGGCTCTCCCTTCTATTCACAGAGCTGTGTTACAAGCGCAGACCTTTGTCCAAATGTCAAATCGTCACCAGCCTTAGAAAACAGGGCACGAGTGGAAGAGAAGGAGAAACTAGGAGGATTGATATAGAATGATGGACTGCTGCAGTGTCTGTGGAGCTGTGTTCTAGTCCCCCCATGCTGTTTCATGAGGAACAGCTGACAGGCTAAGAGATGCTGTGGAGGCAATGGTAACCTAACGGTAATATGACCTCTGAAAAATAAATACCAGTATACTGACAGATATGCTCAACGGTTGCCATGACTACTGTGAACCCACCCCCTTAAATGCACTGTGTGTGTGTGTGTGCGTGTGTGTGTGTGTGTGTGTGTGTGTGTGTGTGTGTGTGTGAGAGAGAGAGAGGGAGAGAGAGAGAGAGGAGGAGAGGGCCTCGTCAGTCCTACCTTGCACTCCTCCATGCACGTCCTGACCGAGTATGCATCTGTCTCGTATTTCTGAACCAGTAGTTCAAACTCATGGTATCTGTCCTCCGCCTCCTGGTCAAGACGCTGATATGCCTGGACACACTCACTGCATCCCAGCACATCCACCCCAGTGGCCATATCCAGGGTGCAGTTCATATCGTCCAGACTCGTAAACCCGTAAAACAAATCCAAAAGTGAGTAGGAATTACAAAAAGAAAGATACAAATCGCTCAGATTCACGTACGCCAACTGTGTCCCGTTTTCCCCTCTACCAGAGAGGCCCCGGCACACGGTCTCCGCGTCCGTGAAAGTAAAGCAGTCTTTGGACAGGCTGTCGGGGTGACAGGTGTCCATTCGCCACAGAGGTTTGGTAGAATTCCCTAGAAAAATAACATCTTGCTCTCTGGCGAGACGCTGGGGGTCAGGTGATGTTTGGATGTGGTGTCGGTAGTTTGGGTACTCGCCCATGTCTGTAATTGCAAGCCCCTCGTCCGACCGCTTGTCTCGGGTTCGCGTCAGTTTTGCCTCGGCACAGAACCACAAGTGATCAGAGAGGAGGACGGTGATGAAGAGCAGAGAGGCCAGCGACAGTCGCCATCTCTGGGCCCTCTCCGACTCGGTAAATGGCTTCTCGTTCTCTCGGGGTGCAAACCAGTATTTTAAGCCTTCGTCATGCTGCCGACGCATCCAAGCACCCCTGGTCATATTTTAGGAAAGTGCTGCCCTGGCCGACTCCACCGCGGGGGCTGCTCTGCCACAATACTCATTGACTTGTTGGGGGATGGACTCCGGTTGGTTCTCCTCTGTATATCGGTGGGGTGCCGTGCCTCCGCCGGTCCAGGGCGCTCCACTATCGCGCCCGCAGCACTCGGAGCTATTCCGATCCAATTAGCGAGCCCGCACAGATTAAGCCTCGCGCTGCCGCATCCCGGTTCTCCATGGCTCTCCGGGGGGAAACGGCGTCCTCTTTGACCGCATGCCCCCCTCTCCCTACCGTCCCTCCCCGGGTTTGTTCTTTCGTCGGGGGTGCAGGGAGACCAGCTGTTGCGAGCCTCTCGGTGCTGATGCTGCGCGTCTGCCGCCGTTCGCTTTGCAGATTCACTTAAAGGACAGCAACGAGCCCCTTTGATGCAGGCAGGCTAGTTTCTCTGTCCCGTACCTGGGCGAAAAACCTAGAATCCTTTCTCCTGTTGGCCATTGTCATCTTGGACCGCGGTTAAGTTGCCGCCATGTTCGTCTTGAAACACTTTTTCGGAGAGCTGGGTCTGTTTGCGTCATCTCCATCGTTGCGATAGCTCCATCGTTGCGCAGTGGCGGAGCAGCTTATTACCTATATGCACACCACACACGCTCTCGCGCGCGCACACACACACAAGCGCGCGGAGGGTGAGAGAGAGACCACAGGCACAGAAGGGTAGTTGGTGTTGTTTTGGCTATCTGTTCAGGTCTTCGTGAGTAACAGTCGTCAAAAATTGTCCCGACGGGGAGCAAATACAAAGAGTCGCGGCGACATCTTTCTTTTGGTGCAGGATAGACGCGTTTCTTTCACATCGAGAAGCATGCAGTTAAGCGTTTGCGTTCACTGTTTGCATATAATCATTAATATTCATTTATCCGGTCCGTTTTACGGGCCAGGTAAGTTGTGGTGTAAGCCGAGCCACAAACTCAAAATAAAAAAGGTAAAAGAAAAGCTTTGAGCAGATTACAGAAAATTAGTCATGCTTGACTCGCTGAGGTAGAAAGCAGCTGAACAAGCAGCAGGTCTGTGCTTGCGGGTTTTACAATTCTGTTTGTTCCCTTCAATCGGGTCCCGTCCTGCGTTGTGTTTGACCGGTGGGTTTCCAACAAGCACATGGCTTGAATGCAGCTCTACATGCAATGGCCCTGCGTGTGTGACAGACAGAAAAAGCGAGAAGGACGGAGAGATAGATGGTAGTTGCTCTGGCGCGGAAAGTAAATTACAGTATTTATCCTCATCCTTAAAGCTACTAATCATTGTCAGCGTGTATGGCTTGAAGTGCTACCAAAGAGACAAGAGAGTGTTGCTAAATGTTAATGGGCTGCATATAGTGGAGAAGACAAGATATGATTACCTGATTAATTTGTGTTCGGAGGCCAGGCGGGAGGCAGCTTATTGTACAATTTGTTGTTGAAGGGGAGAAAGTTCTTTCAGTCCAATTAGTTTTAGTGCAGCTAGCCTCCCTTTGCCAGAAATTATATAAAAAAAGTAAAAATGTGAAATAATTCTGGGAATTAAATCATAATTTTCCTCGTTTTTGGAAAACTTCCAGCAACCTTAATTCAGTCTCACAGACAGCTCACCACTACACCACTGTCCTCTCTGTAGGAAGCATTAAATAGGCTCATTAAAACTGCTACCAACACAATGAAAAGATGTGTTTTTTTTCCTGTGTGTGTGTGTGTGTGTATGTGGTGGTTTAAGCTTATAAAAAAAATAACCTCCACTTATCACATATAAAAACTGTATCCGACAAGGTGTTTGTGTTCAACAACATCACGAGGACCAAGGCAGTAGTAAAAGCTGCTTCTGTCATGTTGTCAGTAACACAGTTATTTGATTTATTACCAAAATGTCACACACTGAGTTTCAATTTGCTTTATGTTTCTGAGCCCCTGTTTGTGTGAGTCACATTAAGATGTAATACCAGCTGAAAGTTCAATTTTCCGGGCTCAGAGTTTGGTTGACTCATTAGCTGGAAATTTAAACCACACGTGGTGATTTGCTGAACATCTGTTGTATCATAGTTAGGCGTGTTTGAATAACCGTTCATCATTCACTGCGCTCACATATTACTGCAGGAGCCTGTGATGTTCCTTGTGGGGGATAGATGTCCTAATTTGGCTGGGATTGTCTCTACCCTTGCATAATTTAATGCTCTGACCCTACCTTTGCTGTTCTCTCTCTGTGTACAGTGTATAATACTATAGTACTGTGCAAAAAGTCTTGAGTGGCCCCTTGTTTCTTTCTATTTTGTAATGAACATGGGAAATAAAAGCAGTGATTTATTGAAATGTGCAAACATAAATGGAAATACAGTATATGAGGCAAAAACCAGAGTGTATAATTCTAATGAGTCAACATTTGGGATGACCACCTTCATTCTTCAACACAGATTTTGCTCTGTTAGACAAGGTTTCTTGTAATTTCTTTAAGTAGTCTTCAGGAATAGTTCTCCAGGTTTCTTGTGTCAGGTCAGGCACCCGGTGAGTGGACTCTGAGACAAGGCTCACAAAAGCAGTTCAAAGAGTTGATTTACAAATAAGGGCCTTCAGGAGAGCACGCAGACTAGTAAAGGGGTATTTCCAGGAAAGGGAAAGGTCCAGGGAAGCTTGGAGGGGAAGGTCCAGACAGAAGGGGCTCCAAAACGAACCAGACTAACTTCCACTCCACACGATCCAACCTGCCACACTCACTTTTGTGGGTAAAACACATTTTCTCTCTCACACTCCAGACTCAACGACACAGGAAAGCTGCCACCACCTGCACACATGGAGGACAAGAGACACTGAGGTGAAACAACGGGAAACACTCAAAAAGAAGACTGGGTTTCAGAAGCCAGGGTTTTGCTACCAAAGTAGATCAACATCCCAGCAATGACTGGCAGTCAACCTACACCTGAAGTAGGAGGCCTCTGATTGCACATCTCCCTCAGATGGGAAACAGCCACAGGTGAGGTGGGCAGAGACTCAAGAGTCCCACCCACAGATGATCTAAAAACCATCTTGAAGGACATTCAAAGGTCTTCTTTAAATATTGCTGACTTTTGTTTAGTTCTCTGTCAAGGTGATTGCAGACCGCTTGTATTTTACATTGTATTATCTTATTTATTTTGTATTTCTTGACTTTATATTCTTGGTATACTCTTTGTATTTTTCTGCTGTCTGTACCTATAATGAACATATTTCACCATCATGGGGTCAATGAAGTCTTATCTTATTTTATAATGTTAATGTCCAGGCTCTGGGGCGGTCAATCCATGAATGATGGTGGCTTTGATGGCTTTCCAGATGGATCAAATTGTGATCATACTTTTCTGCATTCATAACAATATCATTTTTGACAAAATCTCCAACTCCAGTGATGAAAACACAATCCCAAACATGGTAGAGCCTTCACTATGTTTTACAGATGGATGTACACACTCACTGTATCTTTCTCTTGACCAACCATTTCTTATGAGGCTTCAGTGAACAGTAGATGGATCAACTAAGGGGTCAGATGCATCTCTCAGGTCCCGTGTCGCATCTTTTTCCCTCTTTCTTAAGGACATGACTTTCTGCTTGTCCTCCACTTTTCCAGTGTCCCCATATACTTCAATGACACACTGCAGACCGTGCTGAGATATGCCAAGTTTTTTCTAGTAGCTCTTTGGGAATCACCTTGTTGGTGCAAAAATACTATTTCATGCCTGTCAAACCATGTTATCTTTGTAGATTGTAGATTCAGTGGAGGAAATGGAAGCAAATGTTATGTGTTTGCAATAGCCTACTAGCAAAAAAAGTGGCTAAAGATTGCAAAGAAACAGTTTTAAATGCTAAGTTGTCTGTTATGTTTAGACACAACACTGGTTCATACCTTGAGTTAGGTGCCTTTTTGTGCTGGAGTGATTCATAGGTCAGTGTTAAGAGGCTTAACAAAAGAAAAAAACATTTGAAAATAGGATACAAGCAGTGCAAACGATTTGGAAAGATGCCTGGAGAACTACTGCTTATGAACACCTTTTGTTTTTAACTAAGAAGAAAGTCTGGCTCCTTGGAGGGAGAAAATAAAGAGATGGGATTTGCACAGTACTAAGTATATAAACTGTATATAGCATTTCCATGAATATGTCAGGTCCTAAGACAAGACTGATCAACAACATATGGGGCGAGTGTGTTTGGCACAGCAGAGAGGTGTCAGCTTCTTCCCACTCCCAATGTTTTTCTACCTGTGTGTTTATGTGTGTGTGTGACGGAGACAGAAATAGTGCAGGGCAAGAGTGAGACAGAGTATACAAACAGAGACAGAGGGGAAAGAGAGAGAGAAAAGGAGAGAGTCTGTGAAATGAATGCAGATTGCTGGCCCTTAAATCTGGAGCCATCACAGTAACAGTAAGGGCTGGCAGACATGACTCATCCACTATTCATGCTGGGGGCATGTGTGTGTTAGCGTGTGTGTGTCTGTGCATGTTTTCTGTGAAACAACTGTATGTCTATATATACGTGTAAAATTGACTGCACTGTCACCTTATAATGATGTTGCTCTTGTTACATCAAAGGTAATTTACACAGCTTAGGGCCTTACCCGTTTTTACATTAAAGTTTCTAAGACATCAAAAGTAGTCAATAAGCAGTAAGTTATTCAATATCAAAAAGCCTTTTTATATCTGATCTTACATTACTGCCTTGTCTGGCTTGTCAAAGGCATCATCGTGCAGACAAAGCTGAGCGAAATCTATTTATAAATGTCTATTTAAAAATGTTTATTGAACAAATCGAAACATCCCAAGCGGTGCGTTTCTCTGGTGTTTTTGATTCTTTTTCAGCTTTTTTGATTTCGACTACAAGAAAGTAATCACATCCTATATTGTTTTCATGAGTCATACAAAGAGATTAAACTGATGCTTTTTATAACCGATGCTGAGAGTGATGGTTCTTTGAAAACCCAGCGTTTAACGAGAAGTCTGTCAAGTAATTGCCTTTTTTTTTTGTGCGCGTGCACCCTTAAGTTCACTGCTGCTTACATCAGATAACTGTACATGTGGCCGTTTGCCAAACACCGTCACATTTGGAGCATTCAGACATTCTGTGAACGTTATCAGTGCTGAAATGAACATCTTTGATGTATACTATCTATACTCATTGTATCTCTTCTTATATTCTTTGTCTGCTATTTATGTTTGGCTTTTAGATGCATGTTCCTTTTCCATTCTTTTTTCTCCCCTGATCTCAATGATCCATCAGCATTTCAATCCCCTTCAATCTTCTACTACCATCATCCCTCTCCTTCCTTCTCTCCCTTCTTTTACTTAGTAAACCCTGTAGGGCTATTCTCTGTGCCCCCTTCTCATTTCTCAGTTACCACCAGCCTCTCTTCCTCGTTTTCTCTCACTCTCTCTCTCCATATTTCTTGCCTTTCATCTGCCTGACGTCAGGCAGGAAAAAGAGACAGGCTCAGCATCTGTGATTGGCCAGAGAAGACAACACCCTCAGCCAAGGCTCACATCCTGATTGAATGTTACAAATATGATATAATGTTCACGCTAAAACTGTATTTTTATTTTTTATTTCATGGAAGAACTGTCATTTGAGTAGAAAAAATATATAGTTAATCATAAATACCTTTAAATCTATATTACAGACAGTGTTGTATGAGGAAGACGGATCCTCTCTGACCCCAGCCATCCCAGCCGCAGACTCTTCCCACTCCTGCTGTTAGACAAGTGGTTCAGAGGTTCAAAAACAGCTTCTACCTGCAAACCACGAGCCTATTGAAATGCTGAAAATCTAAATACAATCTATATACAAATAAGTACATATTTGTATACATATACAAATATACATTTGTGTGTCCAACCCCACTTCCAAAAAAAAACTTGTGACGGTGTGAAAAATTTAAATAATCAGAGAATTCAACGATTCGCAACTCTCCCAAAGCTGAATTTTTGTCGCAATAGATCACAGAAGAAACATAAAATGTTTAAAGTGAGGAACTTGATAACCATGATATGTTATAGCGAAAGAGCTGTCGGTGGTCTAGATATTTTTTTTATATTTATATTTTATATTCCTGATAGCCAGCAGGCTCCATATATTTATAAAGAGTAAAATTCAATTCTCAACATTACAACGTTACTATACCTTTGAATTACAATACTCAAAGTGTAATATTTTGTATTTCTGCTTGTGATACTTTTCAAGTAGTCTGCACTTCTTCAGAACTACGACTTTAAGGGAGAAAATGCATATGTGGTACATAGTATACTGTGATGGATTACACAACTAAAGACATTCTCAAGAGTCAACTGATTGATTTTCAACCCTACAGAGGTGGATGGAAACCAATATCTGCCTAGAAGGTGAGAAAAAAATCAATTTAAAACACTGAAATAGTACATCAGTATTTACATAATAGCCCACAAAGACACAAAGTGTTTGTGTTGTTAAGACTATAAAATGGCTTAATGGTATAATCCTTGCATGTGGTTTAGGGATGATGGGTCTGTTTTACTACATTTTGACTTATCCTATTATGGAAAGCATAGCTGTAATAATTATGGCCCCATTCCACTCCAGAAAGGTTCACCATAAGGGCTTTTGGGGATGCTTAAATTAACTTGCACCTTCTCTGTTGTGGGAGAAAAAGGGCCTTTTGGTAAAACAAATGTACATTCTCTAGAGTGCTCAAGTCCCCATTGGACTTCAGGGAGATTAGAGCATTGATGGAGATGCAATCATGCCGTACAAGCTCCCACCCCACCCGGCACCACCTCTCAGCCTCAGGGTTTCACTCCTGTGATCGATTGGTTCACCACATTTCCATTCCAAGAATCCCTAAGCAGCTTATCAACACAGCTCACTTTCCCAAGGACACTGCCCATTCCCATATTCATGTTCGTGGTTTCCTGGCCTATATTCCCAGTGTGCAATCTGGATCTGGAAGCCTCTAGCTTCAAAGGAAATATTTCTGTCAGGGAAGACAGCTTTTACCCTGGCAAAGAAACATACAGAATACTAATACATTGTACCAGAGGGTTGTTTTTATTGGTTCTTGCATTTTTATGTGCATTATCAATATTCTGCGACAAAGAATACAAGGAGATTATATATACCCCATTTCATACCTTTTTATGCTTCACGTCTTATTTTAAGCATTGTGCTGTGTACAATAGTGATATGCATACAGTCATTGTTCGGTGAATTCGCTGTGTGTTATAAGATTAAACGCCTTTCTGTATGTATGACAGTGTGTTTGTCTTCATCCTGTCTTACACAGATGTTGCATCATTGATGGCCTGAAACTGTATCCTGAGGCTCTCAGAGTCTTGACAGAAACCTTCGTAGGGAGAATGATTTCATTTGTTGGGAAAAGACAAGAAAGTAGCAGAGATCATCACAGTACGGTGCTACAGCACTTCTTTAGTTATAAGAGCATCGTGAGACAGAGCAAGCAAGATGTGTACATATTATAATGTGAAATCACCTTTTAATTGCATAAAATTAAACAACATTTCTTTAATTTTATTGTGTTTAGAACTCATCAGGGGATAATATAATTTTATTATCATTCAGGTTTTATTTTGGTACACAGATGTTTTAATTTAGGTCATTCTGCCTTCTTTTCTGCAAGAGAAGCATGAAGTCAGTCTGCCAGAGTAACTGCAGTAATGTAAGTATTATGATTCCCTGACACTTATCATCAGATTGCTCTTTTCATAGTAATGTAATCTATTAATTTAATCGTTAGCACAAATTTGCCCATTACTTTTGGTTTTATGATGCAATTCTAGCAAAACCCATTTATATCAGCCTCAGATTTACTTTGCTGATATTTCTTTTTACCAAATGTTGCTATGCTAATATTTCCCCAATGGACTGGACTGAAAAAGAAAGGTCATGCAGAAGTGCAGTGCTGTTTCTTGAATAGCCACTTATGGCTTAACCCAAAAGTGAGTCAGCCCCCATATGCTCCAATTTTAAAATGCCTAACTTCAGAGCCACATTTTTTATTTTTTTTTTACAAAAATAGACACTTAGGTGGTGTCAATAGTCATAATAATTAAAGGCTTGAAATGCTTCAAAAAGCCAGTGCACAAACTAATCCATGGGCATGCAGTGAGGAGAAGCAGGGCAAGCAATGCATCAGTTTATTATTTACAAAAGTCAATGTGAGCTCTTTCTGTATGTGCTCTCTTACTGTCTGTTTACATCTATCCTGTAAATAGTCAATCTTGTACCCACAGTTGCCTGTGGAAGGTAGCATACCTGTCTGCTGCCAATATCTCATATTGTGGCAGTGTCACATCAGTGAAGGCTGAGCCTGTTAACTCAGCTGGTCTTCACCAGCTTGATGTTTTGAAACTTGATGTGGTGACGAATCACTGGCTAATAACTTATCAGTCACAAATTGTTAGCCAGTGAACATTTCCTGGATATTCCTGCTTAGTGACACTACAAAATGGACTTTACATATTATTTTGTTTGACCTGAAATGAGTGACTGAGCCTGTTAACTCAGCATTTATCTTGTGTAAGCTTACAGAGCTCCTATTTTCCATAGACATCCATAGGACAGGATGGCTTTCTATAATAATAGCTATCATCTCCTGGTGGCCTCTGTCTTGGCTTT
>VUQR01024800.1:0-11168 GCA_015108515.1 Hemichromis elongatus
GCCATCTTTGAACAGAGGCGGTCGTTTACGACACCAACTGTCTGCCATCTATAATCCAGTTCTGAGATCCCTGCCCAGACGCCTTAACGCCCACTCACATCCTGGGCCATCTGACCTCTGGAATTCACATGATAGGGTGAGGCCAGGTTTCACAATGAGCTCACCTGAAACCATGGCTGATTGAGACCCGCACCCGTTTTCACACCTCGTGTGATTAGGTCGAGGATCAGTAGGGGGCCCATTGTCCCTCTATGAGGGACACTCCCACAAGGCTTAAATATGGGACTCTCCACCATTTGACTCTAGAATTGAAGAAGCTTCTCGGATGAGAGGTGAAACGTCTTCAAGCAACCTAAAGAAGTCCAGACGCCTTTTCCTTACAGCTCCTTAGACTACGATGACCTGGATGACTGAGAACCTTCACAGACAACTGTTTTGTCCCCAGGTTCAGGGAAGAGCTGCTTCACTAGACTATTGCCCTTGGTGTACATCGAAGGGGCTGAGCTATGCTCTACACACGTACCGAATCAACCTCCAGGATTCGATCACTCTCTGCACAAACCCACAGGTAAGTCCAACCACTGATGTCACAGTTTCATGTATTTGTTTTGCCGACATCTTCGGTAACCTCTTTGTATCCATTCCCTTACAGTGCCTTTTCCCATTGGTCAGCCGCTCCTTGGAGGATGTTTTGGCCAGCTTGGATGCCGTTGAGCCAGCTGTTGGGAAAAAAAGAAAAAATACCTCCACAAAGGAAAAGGAAGAGTTGATTAAATCTCCATTCAAACGTCTTCGACTGAGTGAACTTGATGGTCTCGAGCCACAAGGTATACCCGGCTCACCTATTAGCCCAGCAGAGGATGGTGCTGTAAACGCTGTCAGAAATGGACAACATACAGAACCCAAGATGGATGAGGAAAAGCTGAATGGATACCACAGGGATTATCGAGTTACAGAAGCGACATGTAGGGAATCTGTGGAAGATAATGATCCAGACAGTGCTGCTTATGCAGATGGTCTTGCCCCTTCTATATGTTCAACCTCAGCTGAAAGCTCACCGAAAGTTTCTTTGACCACTGACATAAATGAGGCTGCCCTCAGTTCTCATTGCATGGCCCATGATATATCAGTGATTGAGTTAAACCACGAGAGGAGTCTTCCTGGAATGCAAAACGGGTGCTGCAATCTGGGCTTTAAACAGGACATTCATTTAAATGAAAGCGATATGTCACAGAGTCCTCAAAGTGAGCAGATAAAATCACAGACTGAAATTTGTAAGAATACAGAGGCCGTTAAGTCAGAGATCGAGGATCTGTTTGGTTCACCATTAAAACAATCAGAAGAACTTGTACCTATTCCAGATCAGCTTCTCTGGAAGAACAGCAACAACCTGTGTTGGCTGGACGTGCTGCTTGCTGCTCTGTTCAACTGTAAGAGTTTGCAAAGGTGTAAACCTAAAGACGAACCTCAGCAGTCATCTCTGTGGCAGCTCCTAAAAGGATATGAAGACATATGTGCGGCCATCCAAGTCCGCCAACAGCCCGGCAGTGGTAAGTAGAAGTGAATTTCAATCTATTCACAGGTATGATGTATAACGTTATTCTTTATTGTCTGTTTTCACCTGTTGTTTCTTATAGTGAACAGCATTCTAATAAGATGCATTAGTAGTTATAGCTGTTGTCTAAGAAAAGCGAAGTTCTTAACAGACAGTGGCTGTGGCTTTAGGCCCATAGACCTCTATGAATAGGCTGGTGGAAACCCAGCATTTGTTGCATTTGTTTTGCTTATCTGAAATGTTTTCTGACTAGATGGCATTGTGCGGGTTCCAAGTCATGTGCTGCAAAAGGCCACTGCAGACCTTGAGAGTCTAAGAATGTCAGTCTTCAGACTACTGCAACCCAAACTGCACTGCAAACTGGGTAAGCTCAAGAGTTTTACACTTACTAACCTGTCATGAACCTGCAGTGAATGTTTTCAAGCAGTCTTAAGATGGCAAAATAAAGTCATGTCTTAAGTCTTCAAGAGACAAGGTTTTTAGGAAATGCTAGTTAAAAACATACGCAGAGTGGTGTTGTCCGGTTGAAGCATTTATTAGCATATCTGTGTTCAATGAGAACATTGGAAAAATAAAAGTGCAGCGGAATTTCTGTCTCTAAGGAATGTTGTCCTGTTTCTGTGTATTATTGCTACTGGTTTAATCCACACATTATCGCAGAGTGAACCAAAGCCTTAATTATAAGGCAACTAGTGCTGGAGGGGTCGCGTTTGCAAATAACGAGATTTTATTTTCATTTATGAGTCTGACATTCAGAGATTATGTAAACAAGATAATGGAGATAAAGCAATTATTGTGTTTCTTTCACTTTCACTGCTTCTTTTTTATCTGGTGTTATAAAATCCTGCATTCATTAAAAATGACAGATTTTTCTGGTTAGTGCTGTTGCTTCACAGCAAGAAGGTCCTGGGTTTGAATCTACCAACCGGCCGAGCATTTCTGTGCAGGTTTCCCTGTTTCCACGTGGCCTTTCTCCGGCTTTCTCCCACAGTCCAGGGATATGCATTTAGTTGGATTAGGTTAATTGGTGATTTTAAATTACACCCTAGGTATGAAAATGAGTACGGCAGGCTGGCAACCTGTCCAGTATGCACCCTGGCTCACGCCCTATGGCAGCCGGGATGTGCTTCCCCACCCTGAGTTGGATAAGAGATGGCAGATTTTTCTCTTTCCTAAATAGACAACCATTGTGTATCATATTTTGTTCAGTTTAAGTTCAAATAAATTAAATGTATTTAGAAAAAAAAGTTCATTAAATTTGTTTTGTCTCTGATGTCAAACTTGTGTTCTTAATATTGACCAAAACAGCCCTCATAAAGGTTTTTGTCCTAATCGAGCAGCCTGGTGGGAACGTTATTCCATAGAAATCTGCATTTGTTTTCGGTGAATGCACGCAAAAATTATTAATATGAAAACTGTGCTATTTACTGGATTTTTAAGTGCATAGACTTTGCTTGATATTTAGCACGTATAATTTGCACTGTTTCTCCTGATAAACGCATTATAACGTAATGTATGTTGCACCCTGCCCAAGTGTCACAATCCAACGGCCAAAATCTTTCGTTCAGCACAATCTGTATTCAACTTTGAGCAGCAATATCAAGGTGTACATATCATTGCTTCAGTATCAACACTGGCGCAATTTAATGTCTATGTAGAGCAGGGGAAACAGTCAGTGGTGTCCTGAATGTGTAACTTTTTGTGTGTTTGTTTTTGTGGACAGATAAGAGTGTTACAAAGTTCATGTCACCATTTAGGAACAGGGCCTATGAGAGCCATAATCTTAAGACGATTTAAATTCAATTTTGCACCAATTTCAAAGTTAATTTCTAATTTTTGTATAAGAAAAGCGTAATATATAAAGATAAGTGCATGTGCATTTGATTGTTAATGTTGCTCTCTTTATTATAATGAGTGACAGGGAGCATCGTTAGGTATGGAAGTGTGCAGTTTTTATACTGTGTGACATTAATTTAATAATACAAAGTAAACATCTTAAATCAGAGTTACATGTCCTGTCACACGCCTCACATCTAAGTTACTGTACCTACAGCTTATTAGTGTCTTGTTTAGGTACTCAGAAGCAATAGCCTTACATTGGCTGGTCAAATCAACTGGTTGCATCTGAAGGGTCTTTTTACTAGAGGTGGGAATAGCTGGACATCCTGCCATATGTTATTATTACAATACTTTGTAGTTGTGTGTCTTATTTTGAAAGAAATATTTATGCGTAACCATAACGACCAGAGAGCATTAAGGGGCAGAGAGGAGGATGTCACTCTTAATGTTGTTGGCGCATTTCAGGAGGACGCTGCTAATAAATTTACACAATTACACAGTGAATTTGTGTTTATTATTATATTTACAAAATACCACAGTTTTTGTCTTGGTGTATCATTTTATTTTGTTGTATTTTTCCACGACACCTTAAAGGCCGGTCCATGGAAATATTGTCTGGCATTAAACCGGTCCGTGGTTGGGGACTACTGAACTAAGATACAACCAGCTGGTAGCCAGTTAAGTAGTTACTAGATAATTGAGCCATGAGCTTGATCTGAATCTTTTAACTTTGTCAGACTAAGCGTGTCCTGTGTTGGATGGTTTTTCAGTTAAGCTCATTCAGTGCAAGTTTGCTCGGTTAACGATATCTCAGGATTGTGATGCATAAGATGAGCTGCGTTG
The DNA here is from genome assembly GCA_015108515.1 of Hemichromis elongatus. Taxonomy (NCBI): domain Eukaryota; kingdom Metazoa; phylum Chordata; class Actinopteri; order Cichliformes; family Cichlidae; genus Hemichromis; species Hemichromis elongatus. Next base: position 4,238 of record VUQR01024800.1, read on the forward strand.
TTTGTAGTATTCCTAGAGTACTTCATATTGCCACCTTACTTTTTGATGATTGCTTCAAAGGATTCCATTTTTACATTACATTATATTTTTACTACAAGTTGTAGTGTAAAAAAAAACCCAAATTTTTTTCTTCTTTTTTCCCCCCCCAGTTGAATGAGCAAGTTCTTTTCTTTTTAGTTGACTCACTACATGTAATATTGTTAATAATAAAGGTATTTTGCTGAGCCTGCTCTAGCTTATTTCATAATAAAAAGCTGCTATTTGCTAAAAAGCTGCATGGTGAAAATCATTATTTAACAAACGTAAAGTTGCGGGTTTGTTTATTTGTTTTTGTTTTCATTCTCCGCCTCTCCACAAGGTTTCACAGAATTTTGCTTCAGCTTTTGCATGATCTTCCTGACAGACATGACACTGAATATATTTGGACCTAAAAACTGACAGAAGAAAATTATAGATATGCAACTTTATAGCTGCATGTTTGTCTATAAAAAAAAAATCGCCAACCTGACCAGGGTGTGTTGCCTTTACCATTATTATTATCTGAAAATGCTGATTATTAAAGCATTTTCAGTCTTTTTGGTGCAACTCGTAACGTCCTCAGTGTGACAGCCATTCAAGTCTTAATAGGTCATATACCAGACAGGTCTTGCTTCCCAGTTCTGCAAGTCTGGTTCTTCTTTGTACAGGATTTAGCTTGTTACAGCACATTTTGTGGGCGGTCGTGGCTCAAAGAGTTGGCAGTTCGTCTTGTAATCGGAAGGTTGCCGGTTTGAGCCCCGGCTCCGACAGTCTCTGTCGTTGTGTCCTTGGGCAAGACACTTCACTCGTTGCCTACTGGTGGTGGTCAGAGGGCCCGGTGGCGCCAGTGTCCGGCAGCCCTTAGGGACTAGTAAAGCGCTATATAAATACAGGCCATTTTACCATTTTAAATGACAAAGACTAAATGTTTGCATTGGAGATGATTGAATTGCTCAAATATACATTTTTTTTAAATAAAAAAAGAAAGAGGGAGCAGTTAATTCTGTTTTTAAAGAAAATCCTTAGAAAAAGGGGGAAACAGTTCATAAACACTTGTTCCTTGTTTGTTTGGGGGTTTTTTGTTTGTTTTTTTGCTAACCATCTTTGCCTTAGCTTTGTCTGAACATTTTGCAAAGTCATTTTTTTTCCCACATTCTCCCTAAATTGAAATAGTTTAGTTGGACCACATGCAGGGTAAAGCATGGACTGCTGATATAATCTTAACTTGTTTATTTTAAAGTGCTAAAAAAAAAAGTCAAATGTTTTCTGAACTGCATTTATGAATCCACCAGCAGTTACAGGAAAGCAGTGTTAGGTCAGAAACAATATGCAAATCTCGCGACGCTACTGTGAGCAACGAAGAGCAAACTCAACCGTACAAGGCTCGCGAGGCCCCTCAAGCCCTCTGTTCTTGAATATTAATTTTCGCATAGCTGAATGCTACGAGTTTTTTTTTTGTTTTTTTTTTTTTTCTTCCAGCAGATCAGTGACAAAAGAAGCATTTAAAGAAGCAGTTGGTCCTGTTCTGGCAAGTTCCTTCTGTAAAATGTAAACACGTACAGTGGTTTAATACACTGTGTGAAAAGCCCCATCTGAGAGCTTCAAAAAATAAAATGACCTTTGTTTTTATCTTCTCTTTCTGTAATGTATAAAAGCCTATATATGTTTGGCATCTCATAAGAAAACCACAATGTGGTACTGAGTACCAGTCCCTCTTTTGTGTCAATGAGACTTAATCTTAAACCCTTCGAAACAGTCATTATCACCTGATAGTATCAGAAAGACGCGGGTCTGGGCAGGCAAACCTTGGATTTTGCTCGGCTTGTTGCAGCCAAACTTTAGGAATATATAAAACCTGGAAAATGCGTGATCGAAGTGCAAAGGGATGGGTGGGCTTAATGAAGATCAAAGCCAAGCAGGCAATGGCGATCCTTATGTGATATCTGAAGTTAATTTTAATCCCCATCCACAGATTATGTTTTTAAAAATCACCCGGAACAGGAGCGTGCAGCTGAGCGTGTAACGGTGTTCCAACTCTGTCGTGTTTTTACTTTTCAGGTCAGAGGGAAACTCCAGTGTTTGCTATGCCACTTCTGCTCATGATGGATTCTTGGGTAGAGTGTGTCTTCGAGGCAACCTTTTACTGGGAGATCAAGTGCAGTGAATGTAACACGACCATGAGAGAAAGGTACGTTCATTTATTTCTAACCAGTTATGGTGTTTTAAATACTGCATTACACTTTTTTTCCATAAAACTTGATCTTAGTGTAAGCACAGCACAGAGTAACTGTGCTGCTGGGAGCAGATGCATTGTTTATTATAAGAACTGGAAGAGGCCCAACTCTGCTTTGGGCATCTCTTGAGAGGGCAAAGGAAACATACAAATTTGCCTTAATTAGTCAATATTTCATATAAATCCCTGGGCTCCATTTCTGCCAGAAATGTTATCAGATTCTTCAGCTAAGCTTTCAAAGCTTATGTAAGTCAGCATCTCAAATAAATGTGATGCCAGCAATACATTACAAAAACTTGGTAGTGGCATTTTTTTAACTACTTAGTTGCACTTATCATCATCACTGTATCAATAAATCTGTGTCTGAATTTTAAATACATTTTATGCTGTGATTTTTCAGAGTTACAAAGACTCTTCCCACCTTCACAAATATTGTACCTGATTGGCACCCACTAAAAGCAGCACACTTGGGCCCCTGCAATGTGTGCTGCAAGAAGAATGAGATGAGGACTATGGTGCTGGAAAGGTAAGAATCAAACTGCTTGGTTTTTGGTTTTTTTTGGATTTTGCTGTGCCACAATTTGAATATGTATGAACATAAATTAGCATCTTGTTGAATTGTTTTAGTCCCGTGTCTATAAACCACAGAGGTCGAAGGAAATTGCCGTATCCAGTCATTGAAGGGATTAATAACTATTTATTGAACGCATTACCAATAAACCCACTGGACACCTTATTTAACTACCTTGCTAGCATAAATTCCCACACCATTACCCCATCATCATCATCATCATCATCAGTCTGAACTGTCGACCCAACACAGGATGGATCCATGCTGCCATGTTTTGTTTTGTTTTTACACCAAATTCTGACCCTTTCATCCGAATGTCACTGTAGATATTAAAACTCGTCAGTTTATCCGATCTTCTGTTGAACTCGTGTGAATTTTAGGATCCATTTGTTTTTCTTAGCTAACAGGAGCATGAGCCAGTGAAGTCTTAGGCATCAAGGTTCAACAACTCTCATCATTCAGAGTTGCTTTTCTTCATACCTTGCTTCTAACAAGTGGTTATTTGAGTTGTTGTCGCCCTCCTCTCAGCTTTAAGCAGTCTGGCCATTCCTCTGTGACCCCCTGCCATCAACAAGACATTTTAACCCAGAAAAGTGCTGCTCGCTGCTTTTCTCTCTTTCAGACCTTTCTCTCTAAAACCTAGAGAGTAAATGAGCAGGTTTTGAAAGACAGACCAACCCGCCTGACACTGGCAATCATGCCAGTTATAAGTCACTTAAATCTGCTTTCTTCCTTATTCTGATGCTCACTTTGAACTTCAGCATCGGCACCAACTAATGCTAAAACCAATGCACAGAGCATTTAGAATAAATACGATTAAGAATTTGTTTTTTTGTTTTAAAGTTTGTACAGATTTCCACTTTTTCTAACCACTTTTTGCGTTTTTGCTTTACTTCGTGTTTTACAGTCTGCCTCCAGTGTTTGCACTGCACTTTGTGGAGGGGCTCCCTAACAATGATGTCAGTATGTACACCTTCAACTTCAAGGGCAGAAACTACTCCATCACCACAGTCATACAGTACAAAAGTCACCTGAAGCACTTTGTCACCTGGACTTGCAGCGCTGATGGTACGTATTTGTGTGTGAAATGTGAACAGACAGAAATAGTTATTGTTCTGCAAATAACAGTGTCTCGAATGTTGAAACTGAGAAATATTTATTTATTTAAAAATATCCTGATGTAAAATGGATCCGAAGCATCTCAAAAACAGTAGGACGGGGCATGTTTACCACTCTGTTGCATCAGCTCTCCTTTTACCGACACTGCGTCGCTGTAGATCAAAAATAAAGTTGTTTTTCCGTTCTTGCTTGATTTCAGATGCTCAGTAGCTGCTGTGTACAGACATGTAGTCTTCTTCTACGACTACTGAATATCATCTCGCTTTGTCTGAAACCGTTTCTGTGGGATTCTCATTTTAAAGATAAACGGTTTCTTTAGTGTTAAACAACCTTTGCAGCCTTCCGTTGCCCCCGTCCCAACTCTTTGATGCATGTAGTTTTTCATAAAATCCTAAATAAGCATTTATTAAAAAAAAAATTCTCACTTTTAATATTTGATATGTCATCTTTGTTCATTATTTTCCTTTGATAATGTGAATTTAATTAAATAGATATTTTGAAGTTGTGGCTCCTGTCATTTAGTGCAGTTTATTTAAAAAAATAAATGAGGTCAAATTAGGTCTTTATTTTTATTTATACATTAATCTGGAGGTTACATTTAAGCGCTTTTTTTTGTGGTTGAATCACTTTATGGTCGAGTTTCATCTGACTGTGCCGTAGTTTGCCAACAGCACATTCTGCTGGACAGTTCATGCAAGAGAAGATCCCTATTTACATTTAATAATTATATTAGATAATTATATTAAATAATTAGATTTTATTTTGTGTCTAGCTTACCAGATACTATTTTACAAATGTAATGTTATTGTGATGTGTAGCTATTGTTTTCACAAGTTAGATAAATAATTAGTCTGCAGTATGCTTTGACATGGCAGACTGTTGCATAGAGTTGCTCTTGGAAGAGACTAGAATGCTGCATTATTTTTTTTTTAAGTTCTTCATATTTCTTGGTCACATAAAACGAACCCTTGAGATAGAAGACCATGTTGAACCTGCAGTGCAACATTTGCTGTCACATTTTTTTTATTTATTTAAATTTTTTTTTTTTTGGCAGGCTCATGGCTGGAATATGATGATTTAAAATACCCCAACTGTGAGACCCACCAGAAGCTTCACGTCCCCGCTAATGAGATGCATATCATCTTCTGGGAGGTGGAAGACGACGAAGAGCTAAACATCTGTTGTTCCTCCTCCACATCTGCCCAATCTGCCCTCTCTGAAAATGAGAGTAACGGCAGTTTAAATGAAGGTTCGGTTGATGAGGTGTTGGCTCGCAGTCAAGATCAGTCCGTTGTTATTCCTCATAACGACACCGACATCGTCTGCGCTCTCACCGAAGACACAAGTACCGTCATGGACACAACAGTCACAGCAGGCGTTGATACTTCCATAGGTGCCACCACTTTGCTCGACACCTTTGAGGGCCTAACCCACAGTGACATCATTACACTCACACTGGTTGAAGTAAAACCCGACGTAGAAATGCAGTCTTTAACCGACAACCACAAAACTGAAGATCTGAGCACCGCCAGTAAGAATGAAACTCTCGACTCCACACCAGACAGCTCTTCTGGTGCCGAAAGAAATGAAGTGCATCACTACTCCAGTGTTGACCTTCCCTCCACCTTAAGTGATCCCGAATCAGGGGACAGCTCGTCCAGCGATCCGACATTTGTACCTGGTGCCAGGAGAGGACGAGGGAAAGGAATCGGCAGGGGGAAAACCGTCAGCAGAGCAAAAGGTAAAAAGTCTGCTTCATCAAAAGCAGCTTCGCATACTTCACCATCGACATCTTTAGAACCCTGTGAAGTAAACTGTGAACAGCCTGTGGCCCCTGGCACTCAGGATAAGAGTTCATCTACTAAAATTACACAACAGGGTTCCCTCATGTCTTCTACTGATAACCCACCACTCTCTGCCAATCAGAGCGATCCCACATCACCATCATTACTAGATCAGAATGCACGCTGGTCCTTCCTGCTTAGCAAACATCCGCTAAACCAAGTTCAGAAGTCCACTGCTAAGTTTGCCCCTGCCTCAGTCACACAAGTAAAGCCCTTTCCTCCTCCTCCTGTTCACTCTACCCCCAACACTGGGAAGAGACAGCTTCCTATGGCGCTCTACCCAAAACAACAACTCAGGACAGAGGACGGCGAAGATTTGCCAGTAAAAGCTGCAGACATGTACGGGGCATTTGGTGCTAAGGGCTTAAACAACCAGAGACCACTCCTGTCACATACTGTGCAGTCACAACAAGTCACTTCTAACCACCTAACCAACAGTACAATGATGTCTAGTACGCCCCTGATTACACCTGGAGCAAAGTCACTTCCTAAACCCTCTTTAAAGAGACATGGCAGCCATTCCTCAGAGGTTCCTGTAGGCCTCAGCACCACAGCAGCCCTCAGATACAAACTGATAAAGAAGCTCAAATCAAAGAAGAAGAAGCTTGCTAGGCTCAACGAGATGTTGTGTACACACGGGGGACTACAGCTCCGACCGGACAGCACTGAGCTGGACTCTCCCAGCACCGTCACCTCGAGCACGTACGACAGCTCCACCTGTGACGACTTCCTGTCGGACTTGCTCTCGCCAGCAACGACAGCCAGCAACCTTTCACCAGACAGCACGGGCTTATTGGAGATGTTTGCCAATGGGCAAGACATAGCTGAGCACATGGTTGGAGCTGTTGGGAGACCGTCTGAGACGAATGGCAGTACGAACGGGCAACACAACGAAAACTTCCTCGACGAGTTCCTCTCTCAGGCCGTGAGTCACACACCGACCGACATGGAGACTGAGGCACTCAGCGCACTTGGCCTTTTCATTTAAGCTGTTGTGCTTTTTTTTTTCATGATGTTTACCAATTAAGAAGGGAGAGCTCTTAAATGTGTATTTATGTTTCTGTTAATGAAGGTTTAATTTTGTCAGTCATGTTGGAGCTATCATGTTAAATAACAGATGAAATGTGTAAACTACATCAGGCTTTT
>VUQR01024806.1:0-15348 GCA_015108515.1 Hemichromis elongatus
AAGAAATTTGAGCACATTACTCTGGTCCTGGCCTCCCTGCACTGGCTTCCAATTGAATTTAGGATTAATTTTAAAGTTCTTTTATTGTTTTTTTAATCTTTAAATGGTCTGGCACCTGCATATTTGTCTGATTTGCTGAAGCCCTATGTCCCCACTTGTTTGCTCTGGTCAGCTAAGCAGCTGATGCTCTCAGTCCCCAAAAAACGGCTGAAACTGAGAGGAGACCGAGCGTTCTCTATCATGGCTCCTAAGCTTTGGAATAATCTTCCTCTTCACATTAGGCAATCGACATCAGTGCTGGTTTTTAAATCCAGATTGAAAATGCACTTTTATTCACTGGCTTTTGACTCAGTGGTTGACTGACGTGTATTTACTTATATTTTATTGTTTCGCTATGTTTATTATTTTATTGTATTTATTATTCTTATGGTATCTATTATGTTTCTATTGTTCAGCACTTTGGTCAGCCTTGTGTGTTTTTAAAGTGCTATATAAATAAACGATGACGATAATGAAGCTAGTGCTAGCATTAGCATATTAGCCCAAAGCTATGTGAGCTATGTGAGATTCAAGACTTCACAATTGGCATAAACTAATCATAGATGCCATAGTTCCTTTATATGCCTGCAGTCTATAGTTTAGAGGAAACTTGTTGATTTTTTGATGATCATTTGAATTGAATTGAATTCTATTTTTTAACAAGCTGTAAAGTTGGAATTGTGCGTTTCCAATCAAACTGCTACTCCTACTTAAGATTACACTTTTTAAAATAATAATAGTATTAATGTTTAATTATTCATGGCTTTAAGTATAAAGTGAAACAAAAACTAAATATTGCCTTGTGTTAGCAAATCCCAGTTCTCCTCAGTTCTTTTTGCAAAGAGGAAGTCACATAAATATACACGGTTTAATACAATATGGCCTAACACTTCTTTCCATGTAAAACCACACATGCTGTAGCCAGCATCCTACTTACGTCACACAATGTTTTTGTTTTCAGGTTTCAGCATGAAACATTTACAGTGAGGCTGAATTCTAGTTCAGCATAGTTCGGTGTCTTGAACGGAGAACTTACATGCTGACCTGTTAATTTTTCATCTGTTTAGATCACATTTCAAACGGATCATTTGGGAAGTTCTGAACTTTGTATCAATTATTCTGCTTTTGGAAAATGCTAATGCCAATACCTATAAACAAAGGGTATGGCTTCAACCTAGACAATATGTTTTATATTTGCTAAGCCACGCCTACATTTGAGCTATCCAGTCATGTGTGTATAAATGGAGCAAAACTGCCCTAACTAACCAGCTAACCTTGGCCATATTATTTTCATGTGTTTAGATATTTCAACAAAAACATCAAACTTTGATGCTGCTGTAAAATTGGCACATTTAACAAAAAAGGCAAAACATTTAGAATCCTGTGATGTTAAAATGCTGATCACTCACTGTTTATTTCATTTGCCTGAAGGTAGAGTTGCTCCAACTGCTCGTTGATCTCAGGGATGGACTGCAGTTTGTTGAAAGAGAGGTCAAGCTCAAGCAGTGATGTCACGTTGAACACTCCAGCAGGGATCCCTGAATCCACCAGCTTGTTGTGTGAGACTCTCAAGTACTGAAGTGAGGGCAGCTTGTTCAGGTATCCTGCTCCAATACTTTCAATGACATTGTAGTCAGCATAGAGCATTACCAGTGAATTGGGAACACCAGCTGGGAGCTTCTTCAGCTTGTTGTGGCTTACATCCAATGACAGCAGCTTCTTTAGCCCTTTGAAAGCCCCTGAGATGGCTTCAGAGGTTAGGTCATTATGCTGAAGGTGAATGGAGGTCAAATTCTCCTTGTCAGTCAAGAGTCCAGAGGGAAATTTGGACAGCTTGTTGTTCATAACTCTCAGCTCCTCAAGGGACTTTGAGGGAGGAATGACTGGCTCCGTAAGGTTGTTGAAGCTGATGAACAACTTCTCCAGGGCTGTGAGTTTGTCAATTGTGCCCTTTGCTATTTTACCATTAGTGATCTGGTTATTGTCAATTATCAGCCAGCGCAGTGTGTCAGTAACATTATCAAAAACTCCTGCCTTGATCTCGTCAATCTGATTGTTCTGGAGGTACAGGTACTTGATCCCTGTTGGAACTACGGGAACAAATTTGAGCTTGCGGCTGTCACAATACATGGCGCTGGGGAAATTGAATGGGCAATCGCACTCTTGATTGCAGTTGGGCCCTGATGGCCCCATCACTGGATTAGGTTGGTAATCATAGTCATAATACTGGCAGAGGGACAGTGTGACCAGCACAGCCAAGATGGGTACACGGAGATTCAACATGGTGTCTGCTGATCCAACAGACAGAAAGGAAGGGGAGGTAGGAAATAAGATCAAAATGTTATTTTTTAGAAGTTCAATATATAAAAAGGTATAAAAAAAAAGAATAATAAAATGTAAACTTTAAAGTTAAAAATTTGTTAGGATAACTCTTCACCCACCCAAGAGAATGCCACACCCACTCCCCAGTGTATTAGGCATATTGTATGACCAGTCAAGGATGACATTACTAATTTGGAGAGCACTGAGCTCTAGATTAATTTAATAATCTGTTTGAATCATATCATTTTACCTGCAGCACAAGCCCAATTACATGTTAGATGTTTTTTAAACATGAATTGAAGCAATAAAATAATGTGGATGTTCCAAGAGTACACAAAAGCAGATGTAAATGCTTCGAAGGCACGCTTTAAGTTTTCAACATTAAAAAATACATGCTTTCTGGCTTCATAATTATTGACTCTAACACATATAAAAGCATGCAAAAAATCTAAATTCGTTTAGGATTATGGCTGTACGTACTCAAGTGTGCAGACAAAGGAAAACCACAATAATTGAATCCAGACCCATGAAAAATGCAGACACTGGATCCAAGAGCAGCAGATTATTTTCCAAAGTTTAAAGTCACCAAAATCTGTCAAACAGTCTTTAAAATGCATTGTACACCTATATAAACAAGTAAAACACTAAGGCTCACACACTCAAATGCAAATGATCAAACTCCTACTTCTACTTATTCATTGGTAGTGCACATGTATTTTTTTCCTTCTCTGCTGCAGCACCAGCCATTGCCCTAAAGCCTTGTAGTAACAGTTGGTAATCCCAGAAATAAGGAAGAATATTCAAACAGGAAATCACAAATCCATGCCCTCAGTCGCAAGCTTACCTGTGCTCCTCTCTCAGTGTGCCTGTGGGGTGGAGGGCCAGTAGGTAAGAAGAGTTTGGTGTTCAAAAACTGGAAGTCTCTGGAGAAAAACACAGAGAGTAAGAAGGAAAGAGGGGGAGGAGAGAGAGAGGGGTAGATGGAAAGACACTGAGAGGGAATAGGAAGGGGAGGAGAGGAGACGAGACGAAGGGACGAGGGGGGGGGGTTGATAGGAGGCTTCTTCAAATAACTGGAGTCAGAGCATCAGATAAATTGAAGATGTCATCAGTATGTATGTCTGAAAGAGCATCATCCAAAAAGCTTTACAAACTAACGAAGAGCAGGTGCATCGAGTAACAGAAATATTGCACCATATACGACTATAATAAAAGTAGTTTTCCCTTATAATAAAAATAATGTATACTTCATTAATCCCTGTGTGGAAATTACTTCTCTGCATTTGACCCATTCACTCTGTGAAGCAGTGGGCTGCCACTAAGCAGGCGCACCGGGGAGCAGAGTGTAGCGACGGTACCTTGCTCAGGGGTACCTCAGGGTAGCCGTTCAGTGGATTCGAACCCTGACCTTCCGATTATGGGGCAACCACTCTACCTACTGAGCTATTCCTGCCTTATTATTGTTACTTGTCACTATTACAGTAAAACCATGTCATTGCATTTGTTCACACTAGCAAAACCAAACTTGAATTTTAGTAGGTTGTGTTTGGAAAAATTCAAAGGGCAGGAGAAGCTGTGTCTGGAAAATTATGAAAACAATCTCTGGCAGATACGTAACGCAGACACTGGTCATGAAAAATAATAAATTCAGCTGTACTTCTCGAGCTGTGAATCAGGCTTTGGAAAATTTGACCAAGAAGATAAAAACAGCCAGAACAGACTTACATAACACTTGACGTAAATATCTCTCCTCTGTTTCTGACCAAAAAAGCGGGTCAAAGCAGATCCAATTGATCCCATATGTCTATGATATAAATTATTGTACTTTTCATTCTTGCACCCTTTATTTTCCTTTCCCACATTCTTTTATGGCGAATCTCTGTATCATATTCATTTATAAACAAACAGTAAGACAAAAGAAGAATGTGGCCCGTGGTGGCCATAACTTCTCTAAATAGTGCAGCTGAATAAGGAGGGTTGGGGGAGTAAAGGGCCAAATCTTTCTCCCATTCGTTGGTGGGCATCCATCATAACATCAATGCATTCCAGGAATTGGCGCCTGGATTTAATTGGTTGCAGTGCAGCCTGTTACCCGACTCACATATAAATCATAAACACCTTCCTTGACACACCTCTTAAATTTCGTGGAGAAAACTCCCACCTTTAAATGCTAACAACAGAGCTAAACATGATGACATCCAAAGGTTTCCACAAAGCTATGTGGTTCAATCAATGCAATGTACTGTATGCAGTTTAAGAAATTAAAAGGCCAATGAGGCATTAATAGTTATGCAGAGTTTGGAGAGGCAGGGGTCCTCATGTATCTCCAATGGTTTGATGGGACCTAGAAAACTTTTTCCTAGCACAATATCTGATCTTGTACAGCTGAATGTCTATTGGATGTAATTTTTTTAAACTTATGTTTAGACACTTAGTCCATGTGATTTATTAAAAACATCCTGCAATTAGTTTTCACCTGCACTAGGATCACATTTTCTAGCGATCAGAGAACAGTACTGTGACTCTTGCCAGTCCAGTAACAAACTTAGTGAACCCAATGATTCAAAAGCTTGCAGAAGCACCTTTAGCAGCACTAATGTGGAATAATTATTTTGTTGTATGACTTAGTCTCTCACATTGAATTTAACCCACTTTTCTTTACTGCATTACTTCGGTCCACTGAGGGCTGTGGGCATTCATTTATGTACAGCTCTCTTAAGATGAAACTGCAGATCTTCAGTTAGGTTGAGTTCTGTACTTTGACTGATCTTGTTTTCTTTCTCAATTTTTCAGTTATGCATTTGCTGTTGTGCTTGGGTTCATTGTTCAGTTGCATGACCCAGTTTGGACCAAGCTTTAGTTCTTGGAAAGATGGCCTGACATTTGACGCTAGAGTAGAATGCTCGACTCAATGACTGCAACGTGGTTTGTGCATTAAAGCCAAATATCTCCACTTTGGTTTTGTCTATTCAAAAGATACTGTCCCAGAAGCTTTTTGGTTTGTCCAGAACCAACTTTGTGAATCTAAGACATGCTGCCATGTTTTTTGGGTTTTTTTTAGAGACAAGAAATTTTCTTCTGGCAGACCTTCCAAAGAAGCTATCCTTGTTCAGTCTTTCTAATTGTACTCATGAAATTCAGTCTAAGTCCAAGATTTTTTTTTTTTCATGTTTCTCTGAGCACTGCACGGGACAATTTACTGGGACATTCATATGCTGAGAAGATTGAAGCACTGTGTCATACCCTCTTAATTCCTATGGAGTCACTAATTGTGTACTTAATTTTTTGCTGGACTGCTAAAATGCTGAAAGCCCTATTATAGTCGCTCAGTAAACAAAACTAAAACAAAACAACCCAGTTTAACACGTGGCAAATTTAATGGACCTGTCTAAATTCACAAAGACATAACTCACAAAACTGAGTCTTTCAGGAAACTGGATTATCTTTATTTTTCATAGATGATTCATAGATGACAGCTAATGATGCTTTCAAGTTCCAGTTCATGTTCTTTTATTGCATAAAACTTGCAGTACCTTTGGGCTACTTTCAGAGCCTCCATTTTTTTAATAGACACGAATGGTCTAGCTGTTATAACCTAAAACTCCAGCCAGAGATAAGAGATTTCCAGATGGTGGTTATCAACATTCTTCATAAAATCTTCAGGTTCTGTGTACACTCAGGCAAAAGGGAACATTTGACATATTATTTGACTCGTCCTTTACACAAAATTCATCAACTGAGCATCGCCTACTCCAACCAGAGGCAACAGCAGAGGAACAGGTGATAGAAATCTATAAAGAACAGAGAATTGATCAATAAACACATGAACTCAAGTTATTTTAGTATAATGCATATTATGTATTTCAGTTGATGCTCTATGTGTTGGTGTAAGAGTAATCTATTAACTGCTTTCTGCAGCATAGGGTTAGGTTAATGGTCAGTTTGTGTTATTGTGATTTGTCTTTCACACATTATATAATACAGGCCAATACTCCCTCGAAAGAAAACCCAGAGACAAAAAAACACCTGGATTTTGAACCCAAGAAACCAAGAAGAAACCAAGAAACCTTTTTACTGAATCAGCAGTACCAAACTACAAAAATGGAGCACTGTTTTTACAAAGAACAGCTGCACTGATCTTTTGTGTTTAGGTAGACACAGACCAGAAATGGTGTCCAAGTGACCGATGTATATCCATTATACATCTACTCTCTAGCCTTGCAGCTGCTCAGCTTCAGTTAATGTTCAGTATCCTGTAGCTTTTGTCTGTTTGGTGCGGCGGGAGTTATGGAAAAAAAACTCTTACTGTTACTGGAAACAGTGGCTGTAGACAATAAAGCAAATTAGTAGAAGTTTTGGGCTATAAAACCTAGACAATGAGCTTGCTGAGGAGTTCTGCTGAGATAGGAAAAAAACTCTCACTGGTTTCCTCATTATGACTGACTTTCCTCCCACCTCACATTTAATTCATTGTTGCTGCAAATTGGAGCCAATAGTCTAATGTGCACAAACAATAAATCATCTTGATAATAACAACTGACTTTGCATATTCCAAAGTTATATACTGAATAAAAATATTTTTTCAATGGTCTCAGCACAGTTGACATGTTTGCTATAATCTGCCCAAAATATTTATTTCTTTGAGGCGTTTGTGCTTTTAGCCCTGTTATTGGAACTGTTTTGTATGAACTCAGACTCAAGTTTTTCCAGACTGTTCTTTTAGTTGAGGCTGGAAAACAGACATTTAGTCATTTTGTTTAGTCACTATGTCTCTTTTTAAATGTGTTGATGTCTGCCTTATGCTGTCCTATCCTTTCCATTAGACCAGGGGGCTGACACTGGCTGGACTGACACTGGCTGTCAGCGCTGTTTTCCTAATACTTTGTTTATTAACTGTAACTTGTGCAACTCCCAAGTAACCATTCCAATTAATACATTGTTTTAAATGAAATATTATCTTAATAGCTTACATGTAAAATATTTCTCTGCATCAAATTTGAGTGACAAGATTGTGCCAAAGTATTTGTTATTTGTTTCCTTTTTCTTTCAGACTTATTAATCTAAAGGCTGAAGCTGAAAATGAAACACTCTAACCTGGATGACATATTCATATATCCCATGTGTGTCTGACAGAACAGATGCAGATGTAAAATCGAATGCTGGGGCTGAAAATGAAAGTAATGTGGAAGTGTTACAAACCAGACTCTTGAGACTGGTTCCCAAAGGTAGACTATAGGTAAAAGATGGCCAAAACCACCCTGACATCTTCTGGTTAGTAAGGTCCTATTGTGATGCTTTAATTGCAGCTTTATCCTGGTTGTTATCTTGGTCCTCTTGATAATGATGACAAAGGGGTGAAACTGACTGAGAAACCTAGGAGCACTTTAAGCCCATGTGGTAGTGATGTATCTATCAGTCACAAGGCTAGCACACATTATGTTAGAGTCACATTAAAGAAAACTTGGAGAATATGGCACAACCAAATTTATTGCAACTCTGTGCAATGAACTTGCAATCTTGTTTCCTTTGAAGCGGCTGGTTTGAAAAGGGGGACTAGGTTTGAACCCCCAGTAGAAATCAACAGAAGCAGACATTCAGAAATTCCTCCACACATAGTGATATAGTTGCTGCAGGGTGGTTATTTAGCTGCAGAACAACTTAGCCACAGTTTGTACGCATACCTTTGACGCCATGTGGATTAGAGAACATCCAAAATAACTTCAAACCTGTGCACCCTATTCTTATTTTTTAAGTCATTACAAAAGACTGCTGTGTAATCATTCCACCCTGAAAAAAGAGTAGTTCAAAGAAATCATTAAAAAACAAAATGAACAAGGCATAAATGCCCATGATGAGTGGATCTAAACTTCTTACCACAATTGCAGCTCATGAAACATGTGCTTATATCTCAATCAGTTCAGTTCAGCTAAATCCTTAAAAAGCAGTGAATACAGGAGTATCAGCAAAGGACATCTGATTGCAGCATCCCGAATAAAAAAGGTTACTTTGTGACTAATGTTATGCAATCACCTGGGAAACATTGCTCTATTTTTCTAGTTGCAAGAATGTTATTGTCCTACTCTACTGTGACTGAGCCACTAGATTAGTACTGAAAGCAATTTTTACCTCTATAGTCTATGATAAATCTGAGTCAGTCTATGCCAATTAGTGAGGCTCATCTGTGACATATTTCTTTTAAAAATGGGACTTAACTAGCTGGATACTAACTGTAACTGTATTTTGGTTATGTGTCTTTGTATCTCTGTCCTGTCTTTCTCAACTGGTCACAGCAGATGGTCATCTCCTCCTGAGCCTGGTTCTGAAAGAGGTTTTTTCCTGTTAAAAGGGAGTTTTTCCTTCCCACTGTTGCCAAAGTGTTTGAGCAAACTTACAATATAAAGTGCCATGAGGCAACTGTTGATGTGGTAATATATAAATAAAACTGATTTGAACTATGTAAATGCGAATTTTCCGAGTGTCTATGTCATTTTATACTGCTATCATGTTACTATTGGTGGAGGAATTTCTGAATTTGTCTACTAAAGCTACAAATCTAGATGAATGTAAGCAATTATTCTCCTCTCGAAGGGAGGGAGTATCTAATCGATTCAGGTTGTTTGTTTGTCTAGCATCCACAATTTTCAGGATATAATTTTCAAATTTTGTGAGATGGAAGATCCCAATAACAGCTCAAAAGCTCAGTTTTTTATGGATCATCTTCAAACTTCACAACAATTTACTAGGTTTGGGGGACATGTGTAGCTAGGTTGACAAAACATTTCTCCTTGACCTTTATTGTTAACGCCCAAGTCAATGTTGATCTTGAAAAAAAATTCAAGAAACCAAATAATTTATCATGTGAAAGGAAATGGAGAGAGCACACTTTTGTTAAAATATGATGCCCAGTGATGCTTTAACAGGCTGACATTAATAAAAACATTATTAAACATTGGCAGTTGCTCCTATTTAATTGCAAACTAATAAGACTGCATCATGTTCCTGTTTCATTGCTGTCATGATGCAACAAATTTGACTTCAAGACAGCAACTGGCTCTGAATAGTTAAAAAGTTAATGTTACCCAATAACTTAACACTCTACTTTCTGGTCATTGCTGGCTTAAAACAGTCAATATGGTGGTAACAGAGTTTTAATAGTGATTCTTCAAATGGAACTTGATTTATTTAAAGATAAAATCAGATAAATGCCAAAAAGGAACAAGAAACATGGACCTACAAATCGGAGTATACTCTTTAAATGTAACTAGAAAAAGTGCTTTTTTTTGGGTTGCTCATTGTCTTTGCTGTGTTCCTGTCAATGGTTTTATGAACCACAGTGAGACCAATCTGAAGTTATCCTCTTGTTTTTTTAATTTTCCCTAGTCAGCTTACTTGCTCCTATAAAACATGTTCTTGATTACTTTTATTACTATTTTTCTCATAATTATACTATTGTACTATATGTCTTCACGGTAGTTGCAAAAATTGCTCAATAATGATAACGTAGTTCGAAAAAAAAAATATGATTTAGCGGTTTGCAAACTAGAGCATCCACTGCAACCTGGGCAGCCATTTTCCTTCTTTTCCCTTTAGTGAGCTCAGAATGCTTCACTTGCTATCTGGTCAAGCACAATAGTTTAACATTAAATGTGAAATGTGGTAAATGGCCTGTATTTGTATAGCGCTTTACCTAGTCCCTAAGGACCCCAAAGCGCTTTACACTACATTCAGTCATCCCCCCATTCACACACTGGTGATGGCCTGGGGCGCACTGACAGAGGTGAGGCTGCCGGACACTGGCACCACCGGGCCCTCTGACCTCTGACACAACGACCAAGACTGTTGGAGCCAGGGCTTGAAACATCAACCTTCGGATTACAAGACAAACTGCCAACTCTTTGAGCCACAATCACCCCCAAATAGACACAAAAAATAAAGTCATAGTCAGTCAGACTAACTGGAGACGAAGCTGGGTTTTCTGCAGTGAAGATATAACTCTAGCCTCAGTCTTTGAGCAAGATATTGTTATATCTAGACTGCAATTCCAAATGGTACATATGCAGGCTTTATGGAAATTACCTTTTTTGAAAGTTTTGCATTAAAAAGAGGACTTAATAGACACTTAACTACTTTGAATCCACGTTGAGCCTACCCAGCATTTATTCACTATGTAATACAGCCTGTGCAATTTTTCTTCATCTAACCGAACTTTTTTTCTGTGTACAAAACATTACACGTTATTCTCTTTTTTTATCAACAGATTTGTGCATTACTTGATGTTCGACCTTATTTCTGATCAATACCAAACTCAGACAGATAGTTGCATATAAATAAGAGGGCATAAGAAAATAAGAGAATACTGAAAACACATATGCACATGGACTGCCCAGTCCACGGATCGAGATCCAAGCAAGCGTATTAGCAAACAGGATATTCTTGGACTTCTTGGCACCGACACACAGAAGCTTCTAATAAAGTCTCAGACAGCACTCAGACACCACCTTCTGTTCCTACCATGTGGTTATGTGGCCGTCCTTAACACAGAGAGACTCATCCCTGGCAGCCCGAATGATTCTCTCACCTGGTGTCTCATGGGCTCACATGTGCTCCAAGAGTGACCCGGCAACAAAATTAGATGAGAGGATCTACTTAACAAAACAGACCTTTGTGCGTCTATTTGGAACACACAAACATGCCTTAATTTTCTTTAAATCCCTAAATTAAAGGATTTAGTGTAAAGTAGACCAATTAAGGCACACTGGTTTTCATGTAAAATACCTCGTGCAGTAATAACAGGGTTTAACACGTTGTTAAGGTGCTGATAGGTAGATTAAGGAGAATACCACATAGCAGATAGTCAGATAGATATTAGCTCAGGGTTTTTTCTATAAGCTGCATTTGATAAATGTAGTTTCAAGCAAACATTTGTATGGATCAGTGGCACATCTGCTTCTCACCAGGATCTCACAACTCTCCTCTCATAACATGGTGAAGGGATCAAGCTACTTCAGTTGCATAACACTAGACACTTAGTGATCAGTGTGATCTGTCCATGCACACAGCCCAACTGGTGCTTGTCAAGTTCTCCAGCACATAAAGTAAAGCACCAGACACACACGTCTAAGCACACACAAGCCCTGGCAACCAGAAGATAGACGACTGTGCAGGAGATCAAGTTGCATGCTGCTTTGGCATGTGTTTATGTGTGTGTGTGTGTGAGACTAAGGGAGAAAGGCGGATGGAAAATAGAAAGTGCTTTACCAATAGCCACCACATGGGGGCAACAGATTGAAGAGCATTCATGTTTTCTGAACCCGTTCTGAGGTCCTGGGATGAGTGCCAGAGCTCAAACACTGATGCTTTTCTGTCCTTGTCTAAAGAAAATACAAGAACCAAATCATATCAGAGGCAAAGAGGTCTGAGCTTTTGGCAACTCGTTGACACTTTGCTTTTCATAACATCTTTTTCTTTTTGTAGTATTTATAATTTAAACCCCTCATAGTTAGCAAATGAAATTATTATTAAACCTCAAACATTTTCATGACTGGATGATCTCATGAAAACAGAATGACTCATCAGGTTAAATAGTGTCTGGTGTTGTAGAATAGAAGAATAGATTACAATAACCTTTTACTGTCGTCGTACATGTACAGTGAAATTGTGTTTGTTGTGTTTCTGAGTTATATGTTTCATTCTGCCTCAATAAGTCAATTAAATTTTTTCTGTTCTAAAAAATGTATTCAGTCATTGATTACATTTCACTCAGTGTTTATTTCACATGGACAGATGTAAATGTTTGCATAAAACGGATCACTGCATTTGGTGCTGCTGCTAATTTTCCATGTATGTCCTCAGAATCACCTTTAAAATAAATAATCCAACTGTAAAGGCTGCCTTAAGCTACTTTTTTGGCTTGATTGTAACAGAAGTATGATTTTCCACTGATACACATGACTGCAAGGTGGATTAGTTAAAAGAAATCTTGATCTGTCTTACATTTTTGGGAACTCCATGGATAAGTTCCCTTTATAGGAAAGAAACTGTAATACAGCAGTATATATATGTTGGTATACGTTGGTTTGGGCTCCCTGTGAAATGCTGAATAGTGTACAAACGTTTGCTCACCTTCAAGGCCCTTCATAACCTTTCTGACACTATCTCTTCTGCCCGCTCACTTCAATCTTCTTCTTCTATCCAACTTGTTGTGCCTTCTTTCCGCCTCAGCACACCGACACACTGGTTCTCTTACCCAGTTTAAATCTCACCTCAAAACCCATCGGTTCAAATCTGAATATTCACTGTGAACCTATTGTTTGCTTATTGTCTGTTTTTTTTTAATTGTTCTTTGTTATGTCATTGTTCAATTTAAATAAAATTCATTATTATTATTTTTAATATAGCTGGTGATCTTAAGGCCTTCTCTGGTTTAATTCACATTTACTAATTTTGATATTGGTAATGACAGAAACGGCTGTTTGAATGGATAAGATGTGAGAAGTTTTGCACTGTGTTGATGATAAAAAAGGCAGGCTGTTAATGCTACGATAGTTGTACTGTCAATACCTTACAAAGAAGAACATTATTGAATTGAGTAACATGAATGTGTGTAATAGGAAGAAGAAAAATGCTCAAAAACGCCACAAAAAATGATAATAAAACACTTTTGAATTAAATAAGACATTGTACTATATAATAAAAAACAAAACAAACTAATCATCACTGGACACCTTACAGCCTCATTTGGAGTCAGGAATTTTAACCACTATATATCTCATGGGAGGCCAGTTTCTTTTTTCTTTAACCTAAATATTCCCATTAAAGTCTCCCAAATGACTCCAGGACTATAAATCTCAGATGGCTCACAGGCCAGAAATGTTTCTTCTGCAAATGCAGTTTTTTTTCATCCTAGACCACAAAACCCATCAAAATGAGTTAGAGCCTGCTGGGGTAGCTAGAAGCAAATTAATCCACCATAAGTTAGATTTTTAAGGCTCTTTATAGCCTTCACCACAGTGATTTCACTCACCTTGGGGATCTGGATGGTGCATGATGGTGATTATAGAGCTCCGTTATCAAACCTGGTAAGCTGTGTGAAGTGTAGGTGATGTGTTTGTGTCTGAGCTTCGGTTTCCTCTGAAGAATCAAATATACCACACAGGAGACTTTATGGTGAATGCACTGTCTCTTATATGCAGTTTGGATTTTTAACCTATCCCTGCTGTAATAGGACAAGAGGCTGGGTGCACGTTGGACATTTGCAGCATACATGTAAATATAAACAGTGGACTGATGATCTGCTCCAAGTTTCTTAGCCAGTAAATGTTTTTTTTTTTTTTTAATTTTTTTCAACCCCTGGAACCATACATAGCATAAGTAACTGTAAAAAAATAAACTGAAACACCTTTTACATAACCCACTGGTAATATATTGTACCGGTGAGTAATCCAGTAAACTTTTTTTCAACAAGGTGGGTTTATAACAGTTCAAAATCATTGTTTTAATGAGAAACTCTGTTTATATTCAATGTAAGAAGTTACTAAAACCCACCTCATGCTGTCATCATATTATGAGCTCTTGCAGATCTGTATGCTATAATTAAAATAATTAAATTGTACAGATGTACATTTTTGATGGTGTGACTCACTTACTGTTGCCAGATGGCAGGAAAGCATTGATGTTCAGAGCAAGCTGATAAAGGTCTGTAAAAAGTGAACGCGATCAATGACTTTTAAATCATCGAAACTGAAATGTAGAGATTACTTATTAGTCTAGCTTTATTTTGAAACGCAGTCGGCTGAAATAATGAAATTGAAATTTTAGGTGTTTGAGTTTATGTGTTTTTCATTTGATGACTCATTGGCTCTTTTATTGCACATTTCCAGTCTTTGCAAAGGTCTTCTCTCTCAATGATATTCCTCCTGTTAGCATTTAAATTTGATGTGAATTTATGTTCTCTGTAAGTGAAGGCTTCTCATCTTTAGTACACTTAGTACATCCTTTTGATCATTTGTGCCATCCAGTGACCTTGGAGCTATCTCTCCATTCACACCAAAGATAATAATGCTAATTCTGGTCATTATAACCATTAAAAACTGCTACTGTTTCCACTAGTATTTTTATTTTTTTCATGACAACTTAGCTGGAGCCCCTGCTCCGAAAAAAAGAGGAACACCTTTGTTGCTGATATATTAAGTCTGAGCTACTGTAAGTGCTAGTGCATTTAAGCAATGAGAGGTTTTTATACAGCATTTATATACAGCATCTATACATACAACATTCACACCAATATGGTTGCTGTGGGCATGTCAATCTACATAGACTCTCCAACCTCCAACCAAAAGAATAAAAAATAAAAATAAAGGGAAGGTAAAAAGGAAGGAGATACATACACGCATTAACAAGACAATAAAGAAAGCATCAGCTTCAAGTTGAAAGGAAAAATTAAGAGCATGCATATAAATCTTTGGGCATGGCTTCTGTTTAAAACATATATGATTTATTCTACATTTAAGAAGCTATTTTCACCTTGTTTTATGGGAAGCACACACTTGTAGCGGAACAGGAGATGGAATGTGATGGAGAAAATATATAAAAAGATCCAGAGCTAAAACAACATGGAAGGAAGCACAAGAAGTCACAACGTGAATGAAGTCACTGCTGCTTTTATCTCTACTTGGATCCCGTACAATACAAATAGAAACTGTGTTCTTTAAGTGCAGCTTGGTAATATTACACTCTGAATTCTATTCCTAGTACACAGGCAATATCTAGTACATTCTAGTATACCGGTTGTTAAAGGTATTGTAAAACACAAGTTAACCCATTGCTGCCTGCTCTACAGGCCAGCTAATTCATACAATGCTACAGGTCTAAAAGGTGATTAAATTGAGATTTCCACTGAGTGAGATTTTTTTTTGTTGTTTTTTTTTTTTTTTTTTTTTTGTTTTGGTTTTTTTTTTTTTTTTTTTTTCTTTTTTTTTATTTTCATTT
>VUQR01024807.1:1637-29245 GCA_015108515.1 Hemichromis elongatus
GGTGTTGGACCAGGTGGAGCTGGACCAGGGGGCGCTGGTACTGGCTATGGCCCAAGTGGAGTTGGACCAGGTGGAGTTCGCACTGGTTATGGCCCAGGTGGAGTTGGACCAGGTGGTGCTGGCACTGGCTATGGCCCAGGCAGTGCTAGCACCGGCTATGGTCCAGGCAGCACTGGAACAGGTGGAGTTGGCACTGGCTATGGCCCAGGTGGAGTTGGCACTGGCTATGGCCCAGGTGGAGTTGGACCAGGTGGTGCTGGCTATGGACCTGGAGGTATGAAATGAGATAAATAAGAAGGCATGTTAGAATTAAAATGGGTCCACTAGCTAATATAAAACTAATGCTGATGCGTTTGCAGGTTATGCTGGAGCCAAAGCACGCAAATATGGTAAGAAACAACCTACTAAATGTCTGATGATCTGTACAGTAATTTTGCAATATCATAAAATATATTTATAGAGAATATCAGAATATCCACTTGAACTCACACAACTATCCACCTATAATGAATGTTACTAATCACACTGACAGCTCCAAAGAGGACATCTGCCATGTTTTGGTTTTTTCATAATTTCCGACTCCCTGCAGGTGTTCCTGGAGGTACTGGAGGTGCCCTTGGTGCAGGAGGGCTTGGAGGAGGAACTGGGCCTAGTTCTGGGCTTGGAGTTGGAGTAGGGGTTCCTGGACGAGGTGGAGTGTCAACTGGTGGTGGACCGGGGGTGGGACTGGGGGCAGGTGGGATACCTGGTTCTGGTGTTGTGACAGGAGTTGGACCAGGCGGATTTGGACCAGGCAGTGCTGGAGGTACAGACATGAAATGCCTTTGTTATAGTTTTAAATATGAAAATCTTAGCTTTGAAGGGTTTGTTCCCTTGTGCTTATCTCACAGGATATGCCGAGGAACTAAATAGGAAGGAAAAAATAATCTAAAAATGTTTACATGAACACTTGTAATATACATGAGTATTAACACAAGAAGAGTTCAAAATATAATGTAATTTTATAAATAAATGAAGGCAACCATTTTAAGTTACATCGGATTTTGGTCGGAATTATAATTAGTCAATTATAACTGAATCTTTTTGAAACAGCAACTATATGTAAAATACTTCTATGGTTAGAGTGGGGGTTTTTTTGAGGGGGAAGGGTTAATATATTTGGAGCTTTTGTTATAGATAAAATGCTTACATACTTTGGACGCCTTTCTAGGTCTTCCTGGTGGTGGCACAGGCCCAGGGTTTGGTGGCCCAGCAGGAGGTGGCTATGGAAGAGGATATGGACCTGGTGGTTATGGGCCTGGGTTTGGAACGGGTTATGGACCAGGTGGAGGTTATGGGCAAGGGACTGGATTTGGACCAGGTTTAGGAAGCAAAGATAATTTTGCTAGACAATTCTGATTGTAGCTCTGTAGGTCAAATCTTTAAAATGAAATTATTTATGTTTATTTACAGGTTATGGACCTGGATCAAAACCTGCTAAATATGGTATGAGTGTTTGTTTTGGTTTTTGTTTTTTTTTTTACTGAATTTTCTTACTTCATAGTGGATGGTGAAAATATCTTCATATGATTTTGATGGAGGCCCAGGTGGAGCAGGCACAGGTGGAGTACTTGGAGTGCTCTGAAGGTTATTCAAAGCAAACATTTTAGTTGCAAAACAAATTTCTTTTTGTTTGTTTGTTTCAAAGTTAGCAAGGAAAATCAGATGCAAAAAAATGTCATTCCAGTCAGGAAAAGTAATATACAACTAGCTCCACACTCACTATTTCTGTTGTTTTAAATGTTTACTTTAAATTATTTGTTTGGTTTTTTTTAACCACATTTAATTTGCTGTGATCCTCAGGCTATGGAACGGCTGGATCTAAAGCTGCAAAGTTTGGTAAGGTGTAGTTTGACAAGTCTGTGTCAAGTGGAAAATAATGAATAAGCTTTATAAACACCTCTTTTGAATTTTACCTCTTTTATAATCTGTAGGGCAACCTGGTGGAGTTGTACCTGGGACAGGAACCGGAACCAGCACTACAGGAGCAGGAACAGGGACTGGCCCTGGCGTTTCAGCTAATGGAACCACCACTGGCACCAACCAGACAACAACCGGATCAAGTGGTGAGCCTCTGTGCTAAGGATAATAAAATTCATATTTGAGTTACAGTTAACTTTCATTTTCACAATTTATGAGTGAAATTGTTTATTGCTGGATCAGGAGGAGGACTTGGAGACACTGGAGGCACACCAACCCCGGCAACAGAAGGTATCTGTGCAGTGTTAGAGTAAACACACACAATCAATATGCAAACACGTTTTATTTGACTATTTTAATTTATATTACTAATCATTCCAGACATTACATGCAGTGCTATTTTCTAATCTCAGTCCTTTTATTATTCTGTCCTTGTTTCAGGTGATGGTATTGACACTGTGATAGAGGGGTCTGGAAGTCCTGGTGGAGAGGGTGTGTGAAACTCTCTGGATTCTTGAGAACATTTTCTTATGTTGAAATCAACCACAGACTTTTGTGCAAATGACAATTCTCACAGTCAATCAGGTCAGGAGATGTAATATTCTGATGGTTGCTGAAGATGGTGCACAAACAAGGGAGCAACACAAAAACAACAACAACAACAACAACAACAACAACAAAAACCCTAATTTCTACATATTTGTTTAAAATAAGTTTCCAGATGTGAAAAGATTCCTATGCTATTATTAAAACAGGAGGCATCGGTGTTGGTGGCAGACCAGTGGGTACAGGAAGTGATGGAGATCACCTAGGTGGAACAGGAATCCCCATCATTGGACCCAAGCCAGGTACTTTTGGTCATTCATGCAACAGACATATAGATATTTGCATATCCTAAATATTTAGTTACTGGTTGAACCAAATGTTTCAGAAATGCCAGTATTAGTGTAAAATTTGTATATTAGTTGAAACTTTTGATCACCTAACCAGTATTCTTTTCATTGATGTTTTTTAAATCATCTACATATAACAGGAATCAACGGGACAACACTTCCAGGTTAGAGATTCCTCATGTTTATCCATTTCTGTGCATCATGTGTCTTTGTCCATTTTTTCACTGCTTGCATGTTCAAGTCTTTACAGAGATTTCAGCTACATTTGTTGTGAATCAAAAGAGTGGTATTTTCTAGATTAGGGGGTGGACAGTGCCACCATGTGGCCATTTGAGGTATACAACATCGTCTCCATGGATTCAGAGTTTGACGAACATTTCCAATCATCACTAAAACAAGTTTTAATCTTTTCTCCAACAAATTTCATCCAGTTACTAATCAGCAAATAAATTATATTACAGACTAATAGATCTAAAACAAGAAGCACTCCAAGAGAACAAATGTCCACCAGCATTTACTTCTGAGGGAATAGCATAGTATAATGTAGATATCTATTTTCCTTTTTTAATCTTTTTAAATGTACTGGTGAGGGTAGCAGGACAGATGTTAAACTCTGACAATACTTTCTTGAAAGATAAAACAAAGTTTGGGGTCAACTTAAAAGAAAAGCAGTTTGGAAATATAAAACTGAGAACATGCCCTAAATGATGCCAGTGCAAACAAAGGCAGTAGAAAACATAGTTTTAAAAATAAAAGATGTTTTATGAACGTTTGACTATATTTGAGGTTTAAAAAGAGCTCAGAGGTCCAAAATAACGTGATATTTACAATCCCCATTAATCATTCCCCATATGCCCATATGTTGTCAATACAAACAAATGGCAAAATAAAAAAACTATTTTAAAATAGCTCTTTATAGTTTTATTGTCACTTTGACTCTGTGATCAATCTTTTGAACCCGAATGAGAGGTCAGAGGTCAAATGTGAGATGATATTTAAAACCTTTATACGGTACTCTATGTGTTGACAATAGACACCACACTTCTGAGAATTATAGTTTTTAAGTTAAACAGCTTTTTGTAACCAATAAATCACTGAGTTGAATTTTAAGATCTTGGTGGATGCACGCCAAATTTTAATGGATGGTTAAGATGACCCCACTCTACATTAAGCCATCATGTTTACGGATAGAAAGAAAAAAAGAAGAGATAAATATATCCATAATATAGTAATTCGAGTGCAATGTAGTAATTACTGTACTTTATACCTAAAATAATAATGACTACACGTAAAATAGCATCCCTTACTTTATTGTGCATTTTGTGTTGTATTTTTACACCATTGCTTTTTTGATGGTCTTGTGTGGCCACATGACACACCGTGTGTATGTGTGCAATAGAAAATAAACATCTTTTCTTTATTTCATGTTTTATTATTGATATTTCTCAGTGTAAACTGGCTGCAGTATTTTCACACCTACCAAACCTGCAGTAGATGACAATTCTCAAAATGCAAAAACTTGAATGAACTGATTACAACAAGCAATAAATATATTTGTGTCCTCTTAATGTTACAAAGCATTAGATGTGTGTGTGATTACACATCAGTAAAGTGCCAATAGCATTTCCTGATATGAAATCTTTATTTACTGAGCAAAATTTAATGGTCACGAAGATTACAGTTAAAACTCTGGTGACATTTTAGAGGACATTAAACATATTGTAACTGTAAAGCATGCAACATCTGCGAGGGAACAGCAACTCCACTTCTCTTCTTTGAATTTAAAACAGTTAAACTAATAGCTTTCTTCCTATATTCTATAGGATCCACAGGCGGGACCCCTGGTAAGTTAGTAGGAATAACACTGAGATCTTATTTGTAGGAAGTTAGCAGAGCTCATTCTAAACAGTTCTTGACTATAGAGATTAAAAAAAGCATGTGGATTTGAATATAAATCTATTAGCAAGCACGCATTGACACACTGACTTCTTTTGGTGTGGCTCACATTATTTCTCCACTCAAATGCTCTCACAGCTTTAACCAGTTTACCTGAGACTGAGTCTTTATCACAGCATTAGAACCAGAGAATACTGCATGGCAGTCTGACACCAGTAAACAGCTGCAAACTGAAACAGATTCAAAGCATCTGCTTTTGGAAATATGTTGCTTAACGGTTTCTGATTTATTCTTTAACAAATAAATCTGTACTGCTGTTGTTACAGTCGGTGGTGGAGCTGCGCAACCAAGTGGTATGTAAACCTCCATAAACTATCAGGCTAAAGTTTAAATAAGTGCAGTCAGAATTATACTTACCAGTGTTTCTGGTTTCAAACAGCTGGGGCAGGTGTTGGTAAGTAGGCCTAACGTTGCTCGCAGATTTCTGCAAGATACAAAGATATCAGCAATCAATGCTGTGTCATATTTACTCTCTTGGACATTTCTCTTTAAAATACAGGTGGGACAGGACTTCCTCCTACAGGTGAGATGTATGAAAGCAAGGCTCAGTGTACGGCATTTCTTTGATAGGTTCCTTGCAAAGTTATTCACAGATTATTTTTAATATTTCTCAAACTTTTTTAGGTTCTGGAGGTGATCTGCCTGGAGTCAAACCCCTTAAACCCCCAGGTAATTCAAACAGGATAAAAATAATCAATTACATATTAAGTTTAGGGGTTACTTACTTACACTAATTACAGATTCAAAACATAAGATTAGAAATAGGAAAAGACTAGAAGTGAGACTAAAAGGAAAAAAAGACTGTAAAGAGAAAGGTCACATCAGCTGCAATGGTGGTGAACCCTCATCCACATACCTTCTCTGTTCTATCTGCAGGTGTCCCCAGAGGTGACACACCAGGTGAAGGTGATGGAGAAGGAGGCCCTGATGGATACAGAGGTGGTACAGCGGGCACAGGTGGACAGGGAGGAGTAGGAGGGGGTCCCGCCAGTGCAGGAGTTGCAGGAAGTGCTTCAGGTGGTGTATCAACAGGAAGAGGAGGCAGCACTGCTACAGGAACAGGTGTTGGTTCAGGAGGTGCAGTTGGAGCAACACCAAAACCACCTAAAGGTGCCACCTATTCCTTCTAACTGACTTGTATTTAGGCCAATATCCAATTTCTTGTCAGTGTGTGCAACTTGCCATGACTAACAAATATAACAAAGAACAGTAATGAAGTATTAAAAAACACGACACACTGAAGCAAAAAATCTAATATATCTTCACATTTTTAATCTGTAGCATATAAACCTATAGCAGGAGGACAAGGAGGAGTGGGATTAGGAGTTGGAAGTGGTCCTGGATCTGCTGGAAGAGGTCCTGGAGCAGTGGGTGGAGGTCCTGGTGGGGGCGGTTTGGTACCTGGGGCTGGTGGGCCTGGTGCAGTAGGAACAGGGGGTGAGCTGCACTCATGTTTTGGTCCCCAAATGTTTGTGTATCTGTGCTAAACTTAAATTCCTATAATACAATAAAATCATGATTCCCAGTTTATGAATTTCACAAATTTTTCTATTACAGGCTATGGTGCTGGAGTTTTACCAGGCGGAGGTGCGCTACCTAAAACTATGTTTAACATCTAAATCCTAGCAAATTTGTAAATTAAACAACCCACATTTGAGAATATTTTTGTTTTTCACTCTCAGGCATTCGTTACCCGACTGGAGCTGGAGTAACAAAACCAGGCAAAGGTTTATAAACTGCCAAATTATGTGCTCCTTTTTTAAATTAAGACTTCTTATTTAATCTTTAGCTATGGAAGTTGCTAAACAATCCATTCAGTGAGTTTATTCTTTCCATCAGCATATGGGACTCTTGGAGCAGGTGGCCTAGGTGGGGTTGGCCCCGGTGGATATGGTACTGGTCCAGGAGGTTATGGCACAGGGCCTGGAGGTTATGGAACCAGTCCAGGTGGATATGGTCCTGGTGGATATGGTACTGGACCTGGACGCTATGGTGGTGTGGGAGCAGGAGGAACAGGAGTAGGCCCCAGTGGAGTTGGTGGGGGACTGGGGGGATATGGGGGAGGTGTAAGACCTGACGGTGAGTTTACATTGATCAAAAATATTTCATTTAAAAATTTTATTACTATTGGGATTAACTGTTTTAAATGCTCTCTTAACCAGGATCTAGATATGGCACAGGTCCAGGACTGGGTACTGGATCTGGAAAACCACCTAAAAGTATAATGAAGCGGACACACAGAGTAAACCTAGATAAAGGAAGTTATAGAGAAAACGGAAACTAAACATTTGTAATATTTGATTTTTAGGCTATGGAGCAGGAGCTGGTGGTACTGGGTTTGGACCTGGTGGGTATGGGACTGGACCTGGTGGGTATGGGACTGGACCAGGTGGAGTAGGTTACGGACCAGGTGGCCTTGTGCCTGGTGGCCCTGGTGCGGGTGGTGCTGGGACCGGACTGGCTGGTGCTGGAACAAGGCCAGGCGGTATAGGACCAGGTGGTGCTGGCACAGGACTAAGTGGCTATGGACCTGGTGGAGTGGTAAAACCACCTAAATCAGGTATAATAAGCAAGTATTTATGACTAACAACATTTAATAAAGTATTATATACAGTACTGGATAAACTATTTAGGCAGGTGAGTAAAAATGCTGTAAATAAAGAATTCCTTTAAAAATGTAAGTGTTAATCATTTATTTTCATCAATCAACAAAATGCTGTAAATGAACAAAAAAGAAAGCTAAAGTACATCAATATTTGGTGTGACCACCCTTTGCCTTCAAAACAGCATTAATTCTTCTAGGTACACTTGCATAGAGTTTTTTAAGGAACTTGGCTGGTAGGTTGTTCCAAACATCTTGGAGAACTAACCACAGATCTTCTGTGGATGTAGGCTTCCTCACATCCTTCTTTCTCTTCATGTAATCTCAGACACACTCGGGCCATGCTGTCACTTCCAGTACTTCTTGTCGTTCTTTATGTTGAAGATAGTTCTTAATGACTTTGGCTGTTTGTTTGGGGTCATTGTCCTATTGCAAGAATACATCTGGGGCCAATAAACAATCATTTATATTTATGAAAGCATTCTATTTTTATAGCATTTTTCCCACACCTGCCTAAAACTTTTGCACAGTACTGTAAATGAACCTGATAGCTGAGTGGTCAGAGGGCTAGAACTCTAAAAAGCAGACCCCTGATCCAAATCCAAGCTGGGACCATTTGCTGCATGTTTGTCTCCTATTTAACATCATGCAGTTCTTCTCTTCATTATGCCGATGTAAAGTAACAAAATTAAAAATGATTAGGAAAATATTTTGTAAGCTATATTCAAGCTGTTAACTTCTGTTGACAGGCTATGGATCATCCTCACTAGGTGGTGCTGGCTTTGGACAAGGTGAGAATTTATATCAATCACTTGTGAAGTGTGTTTTTCTCAGTTCTTTGTTTTTATATTAAAAGAATCCAACATCTACTAGCCATTACATATATGTACATACTGTTGTTTGAAAAACAATAAATAACAAGTAGTGATACCTTCACTCTTGTGTGTTATGATAAAATATGCACTTCATCTGTGTAGATTCTCAGTCTCCATGGTACTTTTACGAGCTCGAAAGACAACTGGACTTGTGTAAATTATTTAATTTAATTATTTTAATTTTACCTCTCATTGAAAAGGCTTCTTCGGTTCTGAAATAAGTTCTTTAAATAACTTAAAGAAGTCCAGTTCTTTCAAGTTCTTAAGAGTAAAGGAAGTACACAAATCTAAATGTAGGCTGTTATTAGCTAAACATATAGTTGGGATTGGTGTCAATAACTCAATTCTTATACTCTTGGTACTTCTAATTGGAACCAATATGATGCTTTTCATTTTAGAGGCTTATTCTGTGAGGCAGACATAAATATACTAAAAAGAAATTTTAAACTCAAACCTTCCAGATAGAGTACACCTCAACCTGGAAAATGTTTGCTTTCAGAAAAAAAAACATAACCAGTTAAGTTATGCCTGAATTTCAGGTACAGGAGGATTTGGACCAGGCGGGGCTGGCACAGGAACTGGAGGGTTTGGACCAGGCGGTGTTGGCACAGGAACTGGAGGGTTTGGACCAGGCGGTGTTGGCACAGGAACTGGAGGGTTTGGACCAGGCGGTGTTGGCACAGGAACTGGAGGGTTTGGACCAGGCGGTGTTGGCACAGGAACTGGAGGGTTTGGACCAGGCGGTGTTGGCACAGGAACTGGAGGGTTTGGACCAGGTGGTGTTGGCACAGGAACTGGAGTTGGACAGGCAGGCCAAGGAAAAAGAAAACCTTACAAATCCGGTAAGCAAGGTATCACATAAATAAGATGATAAACTAAACCATATACTGATGGAGATACCTAATGGAGGTTCACAATATAGGAAATGCAGCCAGCAGACAGCCGTTTTACAGACATGTTTTTTTCATTGTTTCTTTCAGGCTATGGAGGAGCTGGATTTGGAACAGGTAAGTCTTGGTTTGACAAAGGGAGGTTAATGGTTGTTTTTTAAATTTTTATGGTTTATAACTGTGTAAATATATTTTACCTTTTCTTCAAGCAGGAGGATTAGGAGGCGGATATGGCCCTGGTGGAGCTGGGGGTACTGGTCCTGGAGGCTTCGGACCAGGAGGTGCTGGGACTGGTGGCTTTGGCCCTGGAGGTGCTGGGACTGGTTTTGGCCCTGGAGGTGCTGGGACTGTTGGTTTTGGCCCAGGAGGTGCTGGGACTGGTGGTTTTGTACCTTCTGGCCAAGCACTTGGAACAAGAAAGCCTTCTAAATCAGGTTACGGCTCATCACTGGGTGGAGCTGGATATGGACCAGGTAAAATTCTCAGATATACTCATAAGTTTTTATAGTCACACATATATTTTCCTTATCAGACCCTCTACATTCTAAGCACTACCATTTGCGCAAACTTAATGTAAATTAATTCACAGAGAAACTTAAGCTAATACAATTAACCAACTGAAAGCATGAAGCTGACTTTCTCACTTGATTAACACTACCTTAAATCATGCATAGGAGTAAACTGCAGCAAAAAGCAACAGGAACTGAATAACATGGTTTGGTTTCTCTGTAGTGGGATTCTATGGAAGCAGTATTTCACACTATGTGTTTGTCGTTGCATTATAGTCTTGTCACAAAGTAACATAGGAGCTCTTATTACAGTTACATACTGTAATGTATGATGGACCCTTATGACTATTTGAAAGACTAAATATCCCTATTCCTTTAATAAACGTGGACTACAGCTTGGTCTACTTCTCTGTTTAACTTGTTGTTTCATGTTGCTCTGTTTACCTAACATATATATTGGTGTATTATTTGTCATTCATGTAACCACATCACTGTTCATTAGGAGGTGGAGTTGGAGTTCTTCCTGGTACAGGAGGCATCACTGGTGGTGGCCAAGGTAAGTTTCCACTTTATAAAGTCAAGTCAAGTAAAATTTTAGCACACAGCACAATTTGACCAAGAAAAAAAACTTTATTATTGACTAACTTGAGGTGTTTCAGTTCTCTCTAAAGAATCATTTTTTTCTCCAAAAGCTGTAATTATGATGCAAGTCTGTAAACAATGCAGATCTCCTATGTTAGAATTTTATACCTTTCTATAAATAAACTGCAACTGTAGTCTCTAATTTACAGTTTGATTGGGTAAAAGTAAAATTAACAATATTTTTAGGGACTTTTATAACTGGACTGACACTAAGTACAATGGTGTTCATTTGGGTCGTTGGTTTGTATGACCATGTTAATTAAGAAATGAACTTATCTCTCATTCATACCCATTTATCTGTTTAGGTAGTATAGCAGGAGGTACAGGAGGGCTAGGAGGTCCTGGAGCAACTGGCCAAGGAGTTGGAGGACTACCTGGTGGGGGACCAGGTCAGTTTATATGAAAATATAGTGTGCTTTTAGTATATATTTTAAAACACCAAAATCAACGAAATTTAGAGCACTGCACAGTAAACATGGTACATCATTCAGATAAAAAGTGCTTTGAAAGCTGACATGTTTTTATTCTTCCAGGAAGTGCTGCTGGTCCTGGATATGGTGGGCAGGGTATAGGAAGTTATCCAGGTAAGACAGATTTGATCACATATGTTCTCTTTTTAATACTCAGCATACTCATTTTAGTAAAATCATACAATAAAAAAATAATCTGAGAACAACAGGAAACAGAAAATGCTTTTATCCCCGTGCTATTCTAAGATTTAAAAAAAACATCTATTGTAAGGTGTCACTTGTTTATTATGACTTTATCTTTCCTGTTATTGTTCTCTAGGGTATGCGGGGGCTGGACAAAAATGTAAGAAAACTCACTGTATCCTCTGGAATAAGCATTCCCAAATTAACAACACTTGCCTAGAATAACAAATAGATACAGATTGGATGAACATATTACTATCTTGTTGGTGAAATAGATTAAATGAAACAGAATGATATTTCTGAATGTAGCATGCATACTTTTTTAATATGTACTGATGACTACGTATCTAAAATTGTTTGTTTGATTGTTTTACTTTCATGACCTATAGCCAAAGCGCAGAAGGCAGCCAAATATGTAGCCATGCAGGGTTTACTTGGATCCAGGGGCTACAGAGGTAAAAGTCATAGACATATCATAACAGTCTTGATTTCTGATGCAAAGCAATATTGAGCCCATGCCGTTGGTAAACTGACATAATGAATTACATTGAGAAAAATAAAAATATAGCTGTTTTAGATGCTGATTGCAAACTGACATTTTAGCTTGTTGCTAGGTAGTTACTGAGCATGTATAATTCAGTTTTGGTGGATATAAATCAAATGTTACTGCTGTAAAATTAAAACATTATGGTGTTTTCATAAGGTGCTTCAGGACCATAAAGGCTAAGAAAAGGCTATTTTAGCCCTTTTGGTTGCCAAGCAAGGTGAAAACATCATATCATGCATAATTTCAATACTGTGCATATAAATTATATAATACTGTTGACAAACAATAAGAATAAATAGGTTTTATAAGGTTTTATAAGGTGCATAAATGCTTAAAAGGATGATCTTAGCACTTTCCTAGGTGGTTGCTAGGCAACATGATGACATTGTAATATTTAATATAGATAAAGACCTTCCTGAGCCTGAGATGTATCTGTGTGTCATGTTTAGTTGTTCAACTCCTGATTATTGCAGGAGTTTGCGGACATAAAAAAAAACATATGGAAAGACAGATTTTGTAGCATATAGCAAGAAGATGTGATTAAAATTCATTTCAGGACTCATAATGATGATATCTTCTTGAACTTGAAATAAAAAAAAAAATCAGAAGTAAACAGTACCGCACCGCCCATTATACGCTGTAATTATTTTCACATGCATACTAGACTGGATATTAAATGGTCTTTAGCTTGCCAGCTCCCCAGTACACAGTCGTCCTCCAATTGCAACAATTTGTGTTAATAACGTATAACATAATAACGTATACTTTATTGATCCCCGTGGGGAAATTCCTCTCTGCATTTGACCCATTCACTCTGTGAAGCAGTGGGCAACCACCAGTGCAGCGCCCGGGGAGCAGTATATAGGGGCAGTACCTTGCTCAGGGGTACCTCAGGGTAGCCTTTCAGTGGATTTCAACCCTCGACCTTCCGATCATGGGGGCACCACTCTACCTACTGAGCTATCCCTGCCTGTTGATTTGAGAATAGCACTGTCCACTGAATCCACAGCTAAGTGGTTAGCCTGTGTGTTGCTCCGACGTCCTCTGTCCAGGCAGCAACCTAATCTAAACCAAACTGAACATTTTTCAGCAAATTATTTCAAAGCAATCTGAAGCTGATGACCTCCTGCCATGTGCTACATGCGAGGAAGGACAAGGACAATGTCCTCACCTGCTTCACCCGACACTGATCTCCGACCAGAATTATTGCTTTTAGTTAAAAATAACATTTTTGCTTCGCGGGTGTAAGCCTCTGCAAACCAATCAAGTTGTAGTTTACAACTTGGTCTCTCCAGAATCACAGTGAAGCTACACTGAGACCAAATTCTTGTAGGCATGATCAGGTTTCATGTGGATGTTGCTACAAACAAGCAACTTTGTACCCTAAATACAAGAATAACTACAAACCAGGTCTAGTCTACAAAATATATAAGGACTCAACCAAATGGGAGACCAAACTCACCCTCCAGTAATACGCTGTAAATGTTTAAGTAACGTCATGTCATGTTTTTTGTGTTTGGCTGTAATCTTTGTGACAATGGGACGGGCTCACATAGATATGTGCAGGCAACCAAAATACTTAATTACTTAAGCCACAATAAGTTGTATGATGGAAAATATTTGTTAATATGAAAAAAGTTACTCATAGTTCTTTAGAAATAACTCGCATACACTTTAAATAAAATAAAAAAAAGGGGGGAGTAGCTTTTAGAGTAAATTGCCTAACTCATCCGAGAGTTTACTCTGGTCCAAAACTGACTTCTACAGAAGTGACGTTTAAAATCAGCAACAAGGTATAACACCCACAAATACAGGAACTCTGTGGCTGTGTAGGAAATGAACATTTGACCCTAAACTGAGGAAATATGTCCTGGAAGCCGTTCTGAGTCAAACCATCTCCTTAGTATAAAGTTGTACTTAACAGTTGTAATTTATGTTGGTCTGGGTGAATAGTGGAAGTCTTATTTAAACATGTAAAGTGAAGAATAATGCTACCTTTGTTCCACTTTTTAGGAGCTGGCCGTAGGAGGAAGTGAGAAAGACCAACAGACAGGAAATGACCTCATTAAAACAACAGTGGTGCTATTGCATGATCCCACACTGTAAATGTCTTACCTGCCACAGAAGCTAAAGCTTCAGCACATCCCGCTTGTTACATTTTCATTTGCTTAGGTTTTATACAAGGTTGCAATGGTTCTCAACCTGACTGGATTCTCCACAAGGTGAAGACTGATGTTTCCCTTTGTTAAATCCTTTTTATACCTTTTTTGGATGATTAAGTCATTTTATTTTGGTCAAATTAGAAAATGTCAATTTCTCAAGTTTCAAAAAAATAACACAGTTAAAATACCCCTGAAATTCCTGATGTGTGAGGAATTAACATTTCTTTTCATCGTTTTTTGTCTATCTTTGCTGTGTTGATTATGATTTGTGTTCTTATGCAAGTATTGCCTCTGGGTTAAGACTGACACCAAGGACTCCCTCAGGGCAGCTCCTTCAGACCTGTCTGCATGCTGACACAATGTGTAAAGAAACATAGGGCAACGCTTTTACCCAGTTAAACTGGGCTATGTCTGCAGAGTGAATGGCTGAGCACATAATTCACTGTTAGCATCTTTTACATCAGAGGACAAACAAGTAGTGTGTACTATCAGTAATGGAGCCTGAGGTTCCCCACTGATACCACTGAAGGCCCACCTGTGAGATTTTTCCACTCATTTCACAACTTAATGGCACTGTTTTATAGCCACATCGCACTCAATGGTATAAATGTAAAACTTTGGTTAGCGTGCATATATTTCCTTGTTAGGAGGGTGTATTTGTCCTGACTTTGTGAATGGGCTTAGTTTTATCTTTTACATTTTCCGCTGAGGTAAGCATTCAAGCTAAATGTGAGGTAAAATGACTAGAGTACGTGACATCCGAGGTGTACTGATTACTGTGTTTTCCTTCTGTTCATGAACCTCCTTTAACACTGTTGGGGAAACTGCTCACGTTTACTAGACTTTTTAAATTATGTTGTAAACTCTATTTAGCCTCATTTTACAAAGTCAAGTGCATTATTACAGTACTAAAATATCTGAGTTAGTCATTCTGTGTGTGTGTGTTTTTACAGTTTTTAAACCCGTGTACTGCTATGATGAGTATAAGTGCTTTGTTTTCTACATTGTCCTTGAATGTGTTCTGAATCACAGTGCAGTCTGTGATGTCAGTGGGTCAAAAGAGGGTTGAGTGAATCTCGTCTTGCATTTGAGCTCATGTGCATCTCGAGCTCAGTGTGTTTTTTTTAACATCTGTGTTTCTTTTTTTATGTGGCCTATGAAGAAAATTGTGCACTTTTGTAAACTCTCTGACAATGCTCTCCGAAGTAAAGAGATGACCAACGACGACTACTTTGTGTTATTATTTTATAGCTACTGGAGTAATTTAGCATGTACAAAAACAACAAGGAGGGGTTTAACCACTGGGCAAGAGGAGGAAGCTTAACATGTAGAAGTAGAATTCGGTTTTTTTTAGCATATTGAAATGTGGTGGGTTCAACCACAAGGTAGGCTGTATTGAGAAAGGAAACAGACAACTGTGGCTTAGGGGAGTTAAAAAAAAAAATTTAAAAAAAAGCAGAACAGCAGTGACGCTTTGTGTACGTGGTGACTCATATGAAGAGTGAACAATTAGTTGTTGATGCTGTACAAACCTTTACAAAAAAACAACTATTATGAAAGGTTGTAGTGAATGTTTGGGCGCTAATAAAGATTGGGTACTGCTGAGTCAACATCAGTTAGTGATAAGGTCACTGAGAGATAACTCTGCAGACATGACAAGTTATTTTAAAAGTTTGCACTCCTTAATTTGGTAACGAAGGTCGAGCATCATAACTCAGTCAGAACAGTTGATAATTGTTAGTACAGAGAGTCATTGTTGTGGGCTATAAAGCAGGTTTTGAGTGATGTTGGTTACATAACTGATTGGGCCTGAAAGTCAAATGAAAGGGGCTATGAAGACATTTTGGCATCCCATTGAACTCTAACCTAAGTAGGAACAATGTGCATATAAAGCTAAGTGTCTGCACTTTGTTTTGGGTTAGAAATGGATTCAGGGACACTTTAAAGGTGCATTAGGCTGCTTTTCCATTACTAGTAAGACCTTAAAATGAAACTGCTGTTTCAGCCAATGGGGCAAGTACATCAGTTTAGTTTAAAATAGTAATAGGTATCCTAAAAGTACAGTTAAAAATGTGACTAGAATTAGGGAGCATCTATTGGTGTCTTAGGGCAGGAGTAAGCTCTGGCCATCCATGCATCATTTTCTTAACCACGTATACAATTGAGACCCACAGCAGGGATGTAGCCTATCATGGCTGTCACAAGACAAGAAGCCAGGTACACCCTAGACAAGTTACCGGCCTATTGCAGTGCTCATAGTCAGTCACTTGTGAGTCTAACTAATCACAGAAAGTCAACACAGCTTCTTCAGTTCACACACACCAATTTAATTCCAGCACCCTGCTGTTGAGCCAGGCTCAGTGGATGTTCTTCTTTATAGTGTTCTTCTCCAGTTTCTCCCAACCAGTCCACACAGTGACTTTGCCAATTACTGCGCATCGTCTCTCAGCAGTGATTACCTCATGCACAACAGGTGTGCCACTCACCTCGCTTGGCACTGCTCCCTGAACCAGCTCCACCTCTCACCTCTGCAGCTGAGCTAGAGACCACACCACACATTCATTCACATTCAGCCAATTTGGAATCACACACTAACCAAACATGTGTGACTTTGAAGTGTAGAAGGAAACCGGAATACCCGGAAAGAATCCATGCAGACGCAGGGAGAGCGTGCAAACATACATAGAAGAAGGTCCCTGCTGACGAGCATGCTGAAACCAGATAGCCTCTTCCTGTGTGACAGCATTAACTACTGCAGCACCGTGCTACCCTAGGATGGCATAATCATACCCAATTTATTTCCTTAGCAGTGACAGAGAAGCAACGCTGAGGCCTAAACTTTTACCTTTTAACAGCACTCTCTATAGTGTTGTTTGGAGAAAAAAAATTACTCCCAGCTCATGTAAGTATTTGCCTTTTTATTCTTTTTTTATTATTGTTTTGTTTTTTGTTTTTGTTTTTTGCATGAAATATCACAAAGCAAGCAACATTTAACACTAAACTAATAGAAGAAAGACAAGAACAACTGGATATAGTTTTGTAGTGCTGCCTGGAAGTTTTACAACACTGAAGCCCAGTAAACATATCTATTATGAGCAATGCTCACACAAGGCCTATCTGATTAATTTGTTCATTATGCAGCTTACAGAGATGTAATGACTAACTCAGGCATGAGGGGGCATGAGAAAAACAACCGAGGATGCAAATTAAAGAGAAACGGTAACAGAAAGTCACACAAACCTACGATGGTATCGGTTTTGTGACAGAAGGGTCTCCGCCATATACCTACACATGTTTCTGCTTTTCAGTCTGCAGTGCAGATTTGCCTGGACAATTAAAAACATGCATATGCAAACATGCTAGTCTGAAGTTACTGTTCAGCACTTTGTTTGAAAGTGCTTTATAAATAAAGTTGTTATTATTATCTGTTTAGAAATGTTTGCAGGAAATCTATAGCAAAACAAATCTAAAGTTCATTAGGTAATATTTTGGTTTGAGAGCTTGATACTGAACACTATCGATGGCATTGTTTGTCTTATTCTGAGCTGTTCCTCATAGTTATGCTTTAACTCATTTCTGCCTCTTTGTTCGTTGTGTGTTATGAATGGAGTTCATTACTGCAGGATCTGGACAGTGCAGTAATTGGGGCATTCATAAAGAGATTATGCCTGCGCTGATGGGAACGGAGCTTATTTCAAAACACACACATACACCATGTCTCAGACCACTTATCACATAAGCACTCATTTAGGTTGCGAGTGTAATTCTCCTAAACTTGCTGAACTCTGCAGAAGAGTGTAACTATATCTTGCAGAGTTCTACATGCTGGACGTAACAGGGGAGGGTGGGGGTGGGTGTCTCTTATGGGATTGGTCTGTTTCTCAGCAGCCAGCAGGGGGAAACTGGCCAGCTGGTGTCAGTGGGTCAGACTCTTTTCTCACACAACCACTCTTCACATACAAAAGGGAACTCATATACACACAGGAAGCCTTTGAACGCATGGAGAGAGAGAAAGACAACGCCTGCCGCCAGTCACAGCAGAGTAGGTGTATATGATCCACTCAGCCACATGCAACTAACAAGCTCCTTTCTGAACTGGGCGGATTGTGTTTGACAGCTGTCTGTCGGTTAACTGGCAAGGCAGAATGTCACGACGGGACCAGAGGTTTCGGCGAGGCACGAAAGGACGGTAAGAACTGAAAACTTTCTTTGGTGAGATACGCATAAGAGTGAGAGAAAGGGGAGGAAGTGTGTGAAAGAGTGAGTCAAAGGAAGAGAAGAAAAATTAAATAGGGAAACTTCATCTTAACATCTGCATGTATACTTCCTCAAACAGAAGTCTGTTAGCCAAATAATACTTGAGGTTTGTTTTTTGGAGGTTGTTTTCATTCTGATGTTCACAATAATAAAAAAGCATTTTTTGGAGCAGATTGTTAAAGTTACAAAAAAATATATAATTTGTTTACTCTGTAACCATCCCTGTTCCTCAGGCCAAAACCCAAGTGTTAGCATAGAAAGAAAAATGTGAAACATCCAGCATGACACAAGCGATTTAAAAAAAAAAAAAAAAAAAAAAAAAGGAAAAAAAAAAATTAAAAAAAAAAAAAAAAAAAAAAAATCGGTTTAAGAGCT
The DNA here is from genome assembly GCA_015108515.1 of Hemichromis elongatus. NCBI lineage: Eukaryota > Metazoa > Chordata > Actinopteri > Cichliformes > Cichlidae > Hemichromis > Hemichromis elongatus. The sequence continues at coordinate 19,958 of VUQR01024807.1, forward strand.
ATTTTTTAAATGACGTCCAACATACCAACAGAACACGGAGGAAACTGTGGCAGGAGAAAACATCATGAGGCTGTTAACATCTGACCGAGGTTCAGTTCTGACGTCATAACATCGTTAGAGACACGAGAACAAAGGGGATTTTTATGATGACAGGAAAACTCTCAGGTGACCAAAGAGAAATGTGGAGAGATGGACGAGGGGGCGGGCAGTAGAAACAGCTGAACTGATTCCAGGTTTTCTTGCAACCAGATGGTTTAGCGGAATCGCAGATGTGAAGCTGGAAGGTTCCACATCTGCGGCCTGCAGCACAATAACAAAGACAGGAGGTCGAAAATAAACCTGCAGCGGTCTGATGGCTTTATTGCTTAATTATTTCCTCAGCAGTGAAGGAGAAGCGAATCTTGGTCTCTAGCAGCACTTCCTACAGTGCTCTCAGAAAAAAAGACATCCCGCATGTGAGGGTGTGCACACTTAAGAAGCAATGTGTTGCTCTATCAGTAACAACAAAACTAGCTGTTTGATGTTGTAAAAAAACACCCAAAAAAACCAACGAGCTGGTTATAGTTTCTGTGACAAAATACTAAAACCACAACAACAACGGCAGAATCAAATGTGGCATCCTGCATCCACTACTTAATCTGCAATATTTTTAATTTTTAATTCTTTTTTGTAAGAACAGCAAAGCATTTACCACATGAGGGGAGAGGAAACGTGGACCAGTCGGTACTCAGCCCAGGAAGTCACCTCCCACTCCGGCTGCAGTGTTAGAGAGATAAGGAAGCAGGGCCTTTATCGTACAAACTATAGTATTATTCTGCTTTAGCCAGGGTAACGATGAGAGACTCACTGTTTTCTGCAAACTTTAAAGGCCTGAAACTGAACATGCTCCTCTGCCTTTGAGGAATGTGTGCTATTTCTTTTTAAATAGCTGTGTTGTGCAATCTTGAGTGGGTGTGTCTCTATGGGAAACCAACATTAAGTTGCTTTTTTTTTGTGAAAACATATGACTTGCTAGTCCCATTGCATGAATAGATCTTTTTTGTAAAAACCAATATTAATGTCCCCCCGGGCTGAATGTCATGGTGATGTCAGCATTAAATTAAAGATAAGTGTATTTCCTTTGGGTGTATGTAACTTGATGCCTCTTTGTGACCAGATCATATTGTTAACCAACATTAGAGAAGAAACGAGTAGCGTATGAGTGGAATTGTATACTGCGTTCATAAAAAAGGAGCTAGACAGAAGGCAATAATCTGTTGCCTCACTGGCCTTGAAATGTGATACTCTTTACGAGGATTTGAAGGTTCACATCTTCATCCGCGATTAAGCTCATGTTACTTTATCTTACATTGTCAGCGTATCTAAATCTGTTTTTGTTTTTGCTCAGGTCTTTGTTCTACTTTCTCACTCTGTCACGCCATATTCCCCCCTTTCCCTCTTGTCTCTGCAGATGTTGTGACTGTAGTTGTATTCTGTCTCACTGGTACTATGAAAGAGAGGGGCAGCTGTATTGTAAAAAGCACTACTGGTCCCGTTACGGAGGACACTGCCACGGTTGCAAGGAGACCATTGCAACAGGACTCATCATGGTAACATTGAAATCGCTCAAAATATTAAATTCTGTCCAACTCTAAAATTAGTGCTCAGTTTAATCATTTTTAATTAATCTGATGGTATTATCACTCTGATGCACAAATAATTCACAAGTTCCTCAACAAACTGTTTTTTCTTGGCTACAAAACTTCAGCATTTAGAGCTTTTAAGCTCATAAGATGAAAGCCCGACTAGCTGCCCTCTCTGTCGTCTGACTCACTAAGTCCAAAGCAGTCTGAACGCTGCCAGCAACAAATCAATTGGACTAGTTTAAAAATATCCCATTTATTGATCACTCAAAGCTTACTACTGTTCAAACTAACAAGTTACAAAAGAGGGTTTATATAATATTCAGAAACAGAATATAGATGACCAAATCTCTGCATGCTTCACCAATTATTCATGAATTCAAAGCCTTCACGATTTTTGGTTTCCTCCTGATATGAAAGCATTTATTTTTCTCTTTTGACTCTAAGCTAGAGGAAATCCTCTGAAAACATCCTTTATGCAAGAATGAACAGAAACGGCTCGAGTGTTTCACAGTTCAGAGTGGCCCAAATAAATGTGTTCTGGTAAAACACTGCGCATTATGTTTTTCATTTACTACTGCCCTGCATATAAACAGGTCGCTGGAGAGCAAAAGTATCATCCTGAATGCTTCACTTGCATGAGCTGTGATATGGTCATTGGAGATGGAGACACCTACACGCTTATTGAACGCTCCAAGCTCTACTGGTAAGGAAAAATGTAAAGAAGACTTCTGTGTTAGCAAATCTGTAAGCTGAAGATGAATGAGTGAAAAAGAAACAACCTCTTTCTGACAGATTTACAGTTATGTTAAAGGTTAAGGACTCCGGTCAGTCCTATTGAAAACCTAAGTGCATCCCCTGATTTAATAGCTTGTAGAACCACTTTTAGCAGTTGAAATAAATGTTCTCTGTATGACTTCATCGGTCTTTCACGTTATTTTGGCAAATTCTTCTTCTTCTGCTTTAGTTAATTGAGGTTTGCAGGGATTTGTTTATGCAGTTCACTTAAGGTCCCACCATAGCATTTATGTCAGAATAAGATCTAAACTTTTACTAGAAACCTTGAGTCTTTTCTTTTTCAGCCAATCTGTTGTAGACTTTCCGCTGTGGTTGAGATCATTGTCCTGTCCCAGTTTCGGCCAAGCTTAAACTTATGGTCGACTCAATGCCTGTCAGGTGACCAGGTCCTGTGGCTGCTAAATAAGCCCAAATCATCGCCCCTCCACCACCGTGCTTGACAGCCGTTTTGAGGCTTTGTGTTGATATTCTGTTTTTGACAAACATTGTCTTTTAGGTCTGTTCAAATGCCCCCTTTTTTTCCCAAGTGACTATAGTATTCTAACATGTGCCATCTTTTGATTTGCCTCTGCAGTGGTCACTGCTACTGTCAGGGTGCTGTATCGAACGCGGAGCCAACTTCTCCAGTTACCAAGAGACCACACATGGTGGCGCTGGTCTCTTTCCCTCCACATACAGTCGGACAGCGAGGCCTGAGTGTAGTCATTGATTTCAGCCAAGACAAAAGTCCTCTTGTCACTGTGACAGAGTGAGTCTCTGAATTTAGCCTTTAACAATTCTGACCCTTCCTCACATCCTGCCCACCTATTCAATCACTGTCATTCTATTCAGGCTGGACTCATCAGTCCTCAGCCCTGACCTGCTGTCCTCTGTCCACACTGGTGATCAAGTACTGGAGGTCAACGGCATCCCAGTGCGCAATATTTCTCCGGAGGAGGTAGGCCTCAAACTACCCAATGCTTCAGTTATAACATCACAAGTTTAAAAGAGAAGAGACAAATATGTCAACATGACCATAATGTTAAATTAAATGTCCTTTCCACTAGATAAACCGTGTAATCAAAGACACAAGCAGACCACTGCAGCTGACCATTGAGCACAACCCACAGGCACCTCATGACCTCTTTCACTCGGACGGTCCCTCGGATAACGTCTCCTGTCCTGAGCCCCCTGTCCGCAACAAACTAGCTTCAACCCAGAAACTACCGAGCCTAGAAGAAGAGCCAAGTCCCAGAGAAGAACCAGATGGGCAAAATGAACAAATAAGAATGAGACTCTCACCATCTCAGCACCAAGGGACCCCGGGAATCCGATCCAGAAACATTTCGTAAGTGATGTCAGCTGACACGTTGCTTTAACTCGATACTGTCCCCTTTCTAAGTCTTTGTTTCTTTCTCAGGCGCAGCTGCAGTATAGATAAATGCCCCATGTCTCCTGGAATGCTGTCGCTTTTATCTCAAAAGAAAGAAATGGTTCGCTCAGAGTCTCTTCGAGTAGATCCGGGAGACCGGACGCACCGCATCTTCAGACCTTCAGACCTCATCCATGGAGAAGTCCTGGGCAAGGGCTGCTTTGGACAGGCTGTCAAGGTGCCTTGCTTTTTCCCTCATTTTATTGCCTGAATGCAACTCCCTTGTAGTTGTAACACTGATTTTATTCACAAGCACTGTGATGAACACTTTTTCACTCTCAAGGTAACACATCAGGAAACTGGGGAGGTCATGGTGATGAAAGAGTTGATTCGCTTCGACGAAGAGACGCAGAAAACTTTTTTAAAGGAGGTAAGTGCTCGTGAGCACAGAAAAGGACAAATGTCTGAAGAGAACGTGGCATGTTTAACCAAAAACCCTTTCAACTTTCACAGGTAAAGGTGATGCGCTGTCTGGACCATCCCAATGTTCTCAAGTTCATCGGGCTGTTTTATAAGGACAAGCGAATACATTTTGTCTCTGAATACATCCAAGGAGGAACTCTTCGAGAGACTATCACAAAAATGGTAGGTTAACCTAAGCTTTTATGTTTCCTCATGAGAACCATCAGCATACACAAACACAACATGGTGCTCATAATGTTTTTGTTGCAGGACAAGGATTTTCCCTGGAGAATTAGAGTTGGTTATGCTAAAGACATTGCAGCTGGAATGGTGAGTCTGTCAAGCAAATACTCTTTAATTAAAGAGTATTTGCATTGCAAAATCATGAAGTTGTTTTTGTAAAAACCTTGTCAAATTTATATATATATCATCTCTCCTTTACAGGCTTATCTACACTCCATGAATGTTATCCACCGAGATCTAAACTCATACAACTGCCTGGTCAGAGAGGTAAGCAGATGTTTTATCACACACATGTTAAAAATGACAATATCTTACATTATATAGTTCCACTTTAAATCTTGCATTGTTACTTGAATGTGTTACTATATTTAAATGTAAAAGTATATTAACAAAAAACAAGCTAAAATTTGGTCCAGAAACATTTCTAATCCAGCTCCAAGATTTGTTCTTATTATTCTGCTAAAGACAAAAGGAGATCTGCAGTTCTTGAATCTTAATTAATTTTATTTATTAAAATTCATTATACATAACTTATCAATACCCTTAAATTACCCCTCTTTGGTTGTGTAGAACCAGTCTGTAGTGGTGGCAGATTTTGGACTAGCCAGGTTGGTGATGGAGGAAAGAAACCAGAGCAGAACATCTTCGCTTGAACGTCCTACAAAGGGGACGCTGTCGGAGCTCCGCAAGCACGACCGAAGGAAGCGGTATACTGTGGTAGGAAATCCCTACTGGATGGCGCCTGAGATGATCCACGGCAAGTGCACGAGCTATGACACTACTACTTATATTGAGTGGCGATCGGGTTCTGAATCAAGCTCCTAAACTTTAATGCCTATTGTCACGTAGCTTGAAATAAAATACTTGTATCGGTGGGTGCAAAATTAAAAAAAACAAACAAACAAACACAGGTGTATTTTTCTGATTATAAGAAAAGGAAAAGGGGAATCATGGGACATTTATTAAATTTTCTCAGGATTTATAAATGCTGCTAACTTCAATATTGAAGAGTGAAGATATTTTAGTACTGGCCTAAGGACAAGTATCAGATCCACCTAGTGAAACACTGAACGTCAAGGACAGGCTAAGAAATTCTTTTTTACGTCCTCCCAGGGAAAACCTATGATGAACGGGTAGACATCTTTTCCTTTGGCATCATGACATGTGAGGTAAGAAAATCTGCACAGCTATAAATATTTCTCAAAATGTCAAACATTAAATTTCTAAACATTTTAACAGTTTTAAGACTGAGTATCTCTCCGTCTCTGTCTTAAGATAATAGGGAGGGTGAGTGCCGATCCCGACTACCTTCCGAGAAGAAATGACTTTGGGCTGAATGTGGCAGGTTTCCTGCAGCAGTATCACCCTCCACATTGCCCCTCTGCCTTCATGCCGCTGGCTGTTCTCTGCTGTGACATGGACGCTGATAATCGGTAAGACTGCACCACGACTAAATTACATGGAGACCAAGTATGTCTGTTTTGTTTCTATTGTTGACAATTTTAAGCTAATAAGCAATGTATTGTTGTTGTTGTTTTGTTTTTTTTAATTTTCACTAATACATAGAAAAATAACTATTCTTCCAGTGCTCTGTTTGCTAACAGTAAATACTTGACTGAGTAATTTAGTAAATAAATAAGCTAGCAAATAGCCTACCAGTGGTGAAAAGTTTACATCAACTCATCATGGGCACAAATGTCATTATAATTTTGGGGCTTTTATTAAATTCTTTGATATTTTTTTTTCCAGGGTGAAATGGTCGTATAGCACACGTCTTTAACATCTTTAAAATAACAAGAATCTATTCACACAAGGTCAAAAGTATACACACAGGCTGAACTGTATACATACTCGCATAAATCTTTAATGAGTGTTAAGAAGGTTCTACAGTGTCTTTTAACTTGACGAAGCCCGGCTCTATTAACGTCTTATGAGCAAACATGTTTGACTACAACTGTTAGTTTCTCTTAAACAGCATTAAAAAGATTAGTTTGGCAGCATCCACTCAGCACTCATTGGATTGATCGATACTCTAAACAAGAGAAAAGATCAAAGCTCTAAGAAGGAAAACTGTAGATTCACAGAAGTTGGCAAGGTCTCTTCAAGCCAACAACTGTAGATTCCACAATCCTCGGTTCAGACAGCTATACAGCAGTACAAGTTATTCACATGTGTCACCAGTTTGCCAAAGTTTGGAAGAAGACCCAAACTGTCACCCTCGGATGAGAGGAAATTGGTTACAACGTTCAAGAATAACCCAGGAACTACCAAGACTCAAACCTGCCATGAACTGGAAGCTGCTGGAGAACCGCCATCACTGTAGACAGTGAAGCCAGTTTTACATCACTGTGGACTGAGATGATGCCGACCAAGAAAAAAAGCACTTGCTCCAAAATAGACACCTTCGAGCTCGACTGAAATTTGCCCACATGGACAAGCCAAAGGCCTTTTGGAGAAAAGTTTTAGGGTCAGACAAGACAAAGATTGCGTTATCTGGCCACAATGCCAAGAAGTATGTTTGAAGGAGTAAAGGTGAGGCTTTTAAACCTGAGAACATTGTACAAGCTGTCATATATAGCAGTGGTAGCATCATGTTCTGGGGCTATTTTGCTACCAATAGTACTAGTACATTACAAATGGTGGCCTTACCAAAGCCCCAACCTCAACATAATTGAAGATGCTTGGACTATGCTTAAAGACCAGGTCTGTGCCAGGAAATCAACCAATCTAAATCAGCTCTGCCCGTTCTGCCTGACTAATGGTCAAATATCCAGCCAGAGTTATGCCAGAAGCTTGTTGATGAGTAACAAAAAGTATTTCCTCGAGGTTCAGCTTGTTAAGGGGTATTTAACCAAACATTAGTTTTAGCATATAGATATATTTGAGCCTGCATGTATACTTTTGACCCTGTTTGGGCTCCTTATTTAACTTATTTTCAAACAATTCAAACTATTTTTTAATGTCATTAAAGATGTATTCTGTACAATCATTATACTCTGGAAACAAACAGAAATGATTAAACGCCCAAAATTACCATGACATTTCTGCTCATGACCTCTGACAATATGTGGCAGAGCATCTTATAAAGTCTCATCAACACAACTTTTGCCTTTCAGTCCATCCTTTTTGAAGCTGGAGGAGTGGCTGGAGAACCTGCTGATGCACCTGGACATTGGTCTGCCTCTGCTCTCTGAGTTAGAGCAGCTCTGCAAAGCTTTTTGGCAGAATGATAACCACCAGTGCTCCGACAACGCAAATAACCACACTGAGCCGAATCAGTTTACCGAAAACAAAGACCAAAATGGCAAAGTCGACAGCCACACAACCCCCGAGCAAAATGCTCAGGCTGACCTTAATGTGAGGACTGGGTCAGAGGGCAGAAACCAGTCATGCTGCAGGTCGACAAGCACAGACTCGTGCAATAATGGCTCTGAAACCTTTGAACACAGTAACCCTGCAGAACAACTAGGAGCCCGGCATGAGCAGTCACGACCACTAAAAGCGCAGTTAAACGGGTCCAGGAGGATATACAAAGCACATTGGGACACATCTACAGAGGATGGCTCATTTCTTTGATTAATGGCCAAGACAGGACACATGTACAAAACCCAGTGTTAAAGTTATAAGACAGTTTATGGAGACATTTTAGTCATGAAACTGCATTTCTGAGAGGAATATGTAAATGCAGAATCATGCAAGATATTCAACATGCGAAGCAGTAAAGATTTGTAGCTTACATTGGTCACATACTCCACTGTGAACCAGTATTTATGTGATCGCAGCTAGAGCCCAGCCGATACTGAGCGTAGTAAATACCTAAATTGAAATCAACTATTTCCATTGGCTAGTACTTTTTTTTTTTTTTTTTCACGAGATGTTAATGGAAATGTACAAAAAACAAAATTTTATTAAATTTTTATAAATCTGTCAGTAGACAGATAAAGTAAAGACGACCCTTTTTATAAATGACCTCAACTGTTTTCTTTCGTGTTGTTTTTATTTTTTTTTGTGTGTTAATGAACTGGAGTTGGTCTTTAGGTATTGGCCAACAACATAAGCTAAATCTGGTTGTTTATTATGTGGGCTCTAGTTTCACTTTTACCAAGAAGCTGTGGAACACGTGTCACTTTATACTTTAAGCTATACTGCATTATTTTACAATATGCCTTATGTATTTGCTGCAGAAAAGTGTCAAATTGAATCCAACCCACTGAGCTGTGAACGTTAAAACTACTACTGCTAATAAAGAGATGCAAGTCATAAGTTTAAAATGGTATGAGGCAAGAATGTATTTACCAAACATTACATAAAATGAAATATAAAATTATTTATCAGTTTTTAAAATGCTTCTCTTGATAAAGAAAAATTGGCCTGCATTATCGGCACTGTTCTTCTTAAAGGATTGCATATTACACTGACCTTATCAGGTACACCCTTTTGCCTTCAGAATTGCCTTAGTTCTTTGTGACATAGATTCAACACAAGGTTCTGGAAACGTTCCTCAGATCCATTCATCACACAGCTGCTGCAGATTTGTCGGCTGCGTATCCATGATGTGAATCCTTCGTTCCACTGCATCCCAAAGGTGCTGTAACAGATTGGGATCTGGTGACTGTGGAGGCCATTTGAGTACAGAGAACTCATTGACATGTTCAAGAAAGATCTCATTCTGCTGGAATTAGTGCAATGTGGTCATAATTTAATATGTCTTCTATTTTTATATATATATATATATATATATATATATATATATATATATATATATAACACACATATATATATTTTTTTTTTTTTTTTTTTTTTATCATAACA
>VUQR01024807.1:29265-39977 GCA_015108515.1 Hemichromis elongatus
TATTTTTTTTTTTTTTATATATATATATATATATATATATATATATATATATATATATATACACACACATATATATATATATTTTTTTTTTTTTTATTTCACAGTCAACTCAAGGCACTTTATATTGTAGGGTAAAACATCTACAATATGAAAACACTAAATGGATAAAATGGTCAGCAGCTGTAGTAAGGTAGGCTGCGGTATGTAAATGATGCGGTGAGGCCCCAAATATCCCCTGCACCATGAATACATGTATGTACCTGTACACTTATTCATGCTTTCATGTTGTTTAAGTCAAATTATGTTACTGCCATCCAAATGCTGCAGCAAAAGTCAAGACTTACCAGAGTAGGCAATGGTTTGTTTTTTTCAAATCTTTTGTTCAAATGTGGTGAGACCGTACAAACTATAGTCTGTTTCCTGTTCTTCGCTGTGGTCTTCAAATTAAAGTTTTTTTATAGTGTACGTTCAGACAGACTATTCTGCATACCTTGGTTTTAGAGAATTTAGGCTTAACTTCAGGGTTGAACCTGGGTTTTATTTTACAATAACTAATTTTTTATACAAATATAAAAACACCACTGACAGAAAATAAAAAGAGACAGAAATACGAGTTAAAATTTGGAATTTGTTTTATTGATTTTGAAATTTAAGAAAAAAATGTTAATCAATTTTATTTAAATATGGCCCAATAAAAAAAAAAAGGCTGATTGAAAGTGCTTTATATTATAAAGACCCTACAATGCAAGAGAGAAAACCCCAACAATCTGATGATCCTCCATGAGCAAGCACATGGAACCCGTTCTCACTCCCGAAGCGTTACGCTTAGGGAGTGAGAACGTGTTGGCACATGGCAACAGCGGGCAGGAAAAACTCCCTTTTTAACTGGAGGAAACCTGCGGCAGAACCAGGCTCATGAGCGCGGCCATCTGCCGAGACCGGTTGGGGGATTTGATAGGTTGATTAATCACTCTTTACAGTGATGTTAATCCAGTTATTATTAAATTTCTCTCTTGCTCTGACACTTTGATGTTATCTATTTATGTATTCATCTGAAAGAAAAGAGATTAATATTTTTCCTTACCTGAAGGGATGTACCACTGTGAGAGGGGTGCTACGAAATAGTCCAAATGATAGCAGCATTTCAACATGATTTTTGTCAGCTGGCAAACTATAAATAAACCAACAATCTTTTATAACAAAAGAAAAGTCAATCTGCTTTCTCTTGTCGACTTTATACCCGCTGAATTTGAATATAATTATTGCTCAACTATAAATTGATGGCTTTCGGATGGTGACCGGAATGGATGTACCACTGTGAGAGGGGTGCTACGGAATAGTCCAAGGGCGGCCTTAATTTGGTCAACTATAAATAGATGTTTTTTTTTTATGTTGTTGTTGTCACCTGGTCGACTATAAATAGATCAACTATCAATGACAAAAAAAAAAAAAAACAACGGTGAATCAATGTTATTTCAATGTCATTACTGTGAGACCATCGGGATACATCAATATGTCAATGTTGTTTCAACATTGACATTTTAATGTTGACCATTCTGATGGATCAGATGAAAAATCAACATCACTTCAATGTCTTCTTGCTATCTGGGTCCACTCTTCTTCATTAGCACTTGAGCCACTTGATAGGAATGCTGGAAATTTTGCACACTACTTTTGCCAGATCTTAAATTATGGTTTTATAAACTACTGCTAATATAATGTTTCCCTTTTTTAAAAGTTTCTCCAATAAATAAGAAGTTATTTCTATCTTGTGCCACCTCAAGCTTGGATTGCCAGTCTTAAATACTCCAAACATATTTTTTGTGTAAAATGAACACACTGTGGTCAAGTTTACAGCAACTCATCATGGGCACAAATGCCATGGTAATTTTGAGCTTTTAATGGCTTCCTTGAACTTTTCTTTTTGCATCGTGATTATACATAGATTTTTAATGACTTAAAGAAAAAAACCATTGGGTCTCATAATCAGAATTTAAACAGTATTTTCTATAATTCACACGGGTTCAGAGTTATACATACAGGCTCATAATGACAAATACTCAGAACAATGGGAAAGCACAAGGATCTCAGTGAAGCAGTACTGTAGATTTATACAAGCTGGGAAGATTTCTTGGAGCCATTTCTAAACAAATGCAGATTCAAAGGCAACATGTTTAAACGACAAGCCAAAGGCCTTCTGGAGAAAAGTTAGATGGTCTAAGTTTGAGCTGTTTTGCCACAATCCCAAGAGTTATGTTTGGAGGAGTAAAGGTGAGACTTTCAAACAAAAGAGCACTGTACAACTTGTCAATCATTGTGGTGGTAGCATTGGTAGCTGGTTGGTGCCAGTGGTATGAAGTGGATGGAATAATAGAGGGGGGGAGTACATCATATTTCTTCATCTTTACCTCAAATCAACAGCTAGATGAACGAAAATTTAACATATTTGGGTGTTCTACCTGGACAATGATTCTAAATGCATTCGTGAACTAAGGAAATCAACAAATTTAAATAAACTCGACCAAGACTGGTCAAATTTCCAGCCAGAATTGTGCTAGAAGCTTGTTTATTGCTACTAAAAGAATCTGGTCAAGGTGCGGCTTGGTAAGGGATGTTTAACCAAATATTATAATTGAATCCTATATGTATTACTTTGAACCTCTGTGGATTAGAGAAAAAGCAAAACATCTTTAAACTTTTGCACCATATTCTTGGTTTTTAAATACAGTAAAGAGTCATGCAGCACAATCATTCCATTATCATTATTATAATTATTAAGATGATGATGATGATCCCTGAGCTGTATTAAGCTGTTGTGTAAACACAAAAAAGCAGTAACACTGGGCAGACATGGAGCAGGGTGCACCCGGAGCTGAGTAGTATAATTCAGGGACGCACACGCCCACACAGCATCTGCAGCATTGAACAGCCAAGCGCTGCCCTCCTCTGATCCACGGACAGCTTGACTACCGGCAGCATGGAGCACATGTCCTCTCCGGTCAGATTTCGCAGCAATAAAAAAGGTAAGTGTATAATCTAGTTAATATACAAGTCTACAGAACAAGGCTCCTTCGGAAACCGACTGGAATTGGCCTCTACTGGTACTTTTAACACATAACATTTGCTCAGCCAATTTAAAGCTGCAGCCTGTGACAATCCTGCAAGGATTTCGGTTCCTGTAGTCTGGAGCTAATGCTTTCTCATCTTATTTACTGTAATTTCATCAGTTTATCTGTTTGTATAAAGAATGGGGTTTTATGCACCATTTAGTATTTTTCATTTTCCGTTGTGCATTGTACTGCAACTGTTCTTTTTAGATATCAGGGCGTGCAGTAAAGTTACATTTATTTAATTTTTTAGTAGCTTATACAGCATGGATGCAGCAAACCTGAATAAATACATTGTTGATATATATTTTTCCCAATTTGCATTTGCTGCTTGCTTTCCTCAAAACAAAGCTTCAACTTTCTCGGGCAAGGAGGTAGGACAATTTTGTAGAGTAGCCTGTAGATGTAGTGTTTGTTTGAGCTTATGTGTGTGTTTAAGAGTTAAATCCCCAAACCCCCACCCTGTCAGAGCGCTAGAAGCTGGATTAAGCCTGCTGCAAAGTTTTGTGGGTAATGAGAGCTGACAGGTAGAGGGATGCCAGATGAACCCTGGCCAATCCAGCAGCACCGTGGCCGGCGCTTTTCTGCATTCCTTTAACTACTCTAAAAGCCCAATGTGTTTATCTTGGATAAAGCAGGTGGAAAACTCCTCATCATAGGGAACAGTCACTTTGTGGGGATGCAGGTGTTGAGTAAAGTTTTGAAAAACTGCAAAATCAGCACAAAAATATACAATTCAGGTTATTTTTAACTAGCTATAGATTTCACGCTGAAAGAACCTGAGAAACCGGCACTCACAGCCTTGTGGGTATATCCGGTTTGACCCTATTGTTTGCTAACCTCCAGCTTCAAACTGTCTCTATATCCTGCCTGGACAGATGGACGAGGGTATTTGTAAGGGTATAATGAGATCACAGGTCACACCTAATCAGTGAAGGGTTTAGTCCAACACTGCAAGTAAAGATACGTCATTATGCCATGTATTCAGAGACCACCAAGCAATCACACTTTTTAGATTGTTTCCTGGTTATTTTAATTTTAGTAGTGTTAAAAATATATAAAGGGTGGGAGGAAAATTACAGTTCAACACCAAAAATCATGGTTTTACTGTCATAGCATTATGAGTCATACATGATAGGAATACAGTTCACTCCCTCGGGTCTTTTTCAATTACCATTTTTAATAAATTCCAGATTCTGTTCTTTGTTAAGTTATTTATATCTTCTTGTGAAAGCCTCGTGACACAGAGGTCCTGGAACAGATGGCTACCCTGTAAATTTAAGATATTAAGTTAATTCCTTTGAGGACAAAGACAATCTTATTGGTCTGTTGTGAGAAGCCCTCTGTCTTCTCACAACAGGCAGCCTAGAGTGTGTAATGTTATGGGATTAACAGGAAGCCTAGTTAGTGCTTATCTTAGAGGAAAAACACCTTCAGTTATAAAGCCAAAATACCAGCATTCCCATTGACTTGCTAAGGTCAGACAGACAATAGAGATACAACCGTGAAGAAAAGAAACAAATAGAAAATAAACAGTGATTGACACATAAATGACAAAGAGTATTTTAATCAGTTAATGTGACTTTTCTTCAGGTTTTAGGGTTCGATGTTTCTCCAGCTTACCCATCTTTGTGTTGACTGCAAATATGAGGCTTAGACAAAGCCCTTGAGTGAGTGTGGTGATAACCAAGATGTTGTGGAACAACATAGACTGCGCACACATACACAAAGACACAATGAGAAAAAGAGGCAGATAAGTGAGCTGGTTCCCCTTATTAGTGCAAAATCAGCCTCAGCCCAGCATCACTGCAGTACCTTTAGGAGAGCACAGTTATTAGCCACATATTGCCACACACCAATAATTAGAGAGGGACTTTCACAAGAGTCCTGTCAGCTGAGGTATATTTGTCTGCTGTACCTAATTAAAAAAAAAAAAACATCAGATAGATGAAGTTTAAAAAAAACTCCCTCCTTCAAAGTTCGAGCATTTTTTTTTTTAGTTTTTAGTTCTGTTGTTCTTCCTGATGGTTATTTTTGCTGACTTTTGATAATCGATAAAATCATGCTGCTCTCTGTTCTAGTTGTCCAGTCTGTCCATAAGGGACCAGGAGGATATACAGTATCCTTATGCCATGAGGGATTTGCCTTTTATGTCTCACTCTGGTGAACAGCACCAGAGACCAGGCCACTATGGAGCAGAAGGCATTGGGAGCCCCACCAATGGGAGACACCTCAGCCTTCCTGGGACTCCCTCTATGGTCCGCACTATGCCCTTCCACCCCGGTGGCTCTCCAGCAGTCCCTCCCAGACATAATCACATGGGACTGGATCCAGAATTTCAGCATCTACCACTGAGGAGGCAGATTGTTTCTCAAGTGTCGCTGGACTCACCGCTCAGTCCGTCCATGCGCCCACGTAGCCCCTGGGGACGCTTCGATCCCTACGACTCTCCTGAGGTGTGTTTTTACTATTATCTGTACATGTCTATAATGTCTGGCTGTTTATGTCTCTAAGTGTTTGTTGCCTGAACCTCTGTGTTACTTTCCTTCCTAGTACCTCTTTACATAGCATTAGCATTGGTCTTAGTTTCTGTGTGGCCCTAAAAGAGCACCTTTATCAAGCTCTAAAGCTAAGAAGTTTCTATGGATTCCTCTGCTGTCTGCTCACCCTGTCTGTGCACCGATGCTTCTGGGGCAAAAGCAAAGTGAAATTAAGTTTTGTAACGCTCTATAGTCCAGCTCGTGGATGGAAAGGACCAGCCTGCGAGTTCAGGCCAGGACTCAACAGTCATGGCCTGAATATATGTTTGTTCCGCCAAGACAAAACGTGCTACAATATCCATGAGGGGAACAACAGGGCTACTGATACCCAGTTTGGACACTTCAGGCTCATGGCAGCCCATATCTGACTGCTTTATTAACTAAGGAGCACTGCAGCTCGAGGATGTAGAGAGAATTTCTAATTGTAGCAGGAAATATCCGCATGCTATATGTGTATGTAATGTTTGTTTTCTTTCTTTAGGATCAGGACAAGGAGTACGTAGGTTTTGCCACATTACCAAACCAGGTCCACCGAAAAACTGTAAAGAAAGGCTTCACATTCACACTTATAGTCGCAGGTGAGTCTGATAGGGACTGAAACTGACTTCTCTCCTGAGGAGGAAGGATTTTACAAAAGGCACAACAAGTCAAAAATGTCAAATATCAAAAAATGTCAATACCTTACTCAAACTTCTCTGTAGGGGAGTCCGGTCTCGGTAAATCCACACTAATCAACAGTTTGTTCCTCACGGACCTTTACAAGGACAGAAAAGTTCCCAATGCTGAAGGTAAGAATGAGGTTTTCACTTTGTGCGTCTAAAACCCCTTAAGACAGAATCTGATGATGTGTGATCTCATGCGTGCGCTTACAGAGCGGATCGGTCGAACAGTCGCCATCATCAAACACACCGTTGGCATTGAGGAGAAAGGAGTCAAACTGAGGCTCACCATCATAGACACGCCAGGGTTCGGAGATGCCGTCAACAACACGGAAAGGTGAGGTCATGAAGTCGAACCAGCTTACCTCGAGCAGAACTTTGGTATTTTGGCGGCATTTTAATTGAACTCGTGGTTTCAGAAGTACATTAAGTAGCCCTTGATTTCATTCATTTTCTGTTTCTGCATCAGCTGGAGACACATAGAAGACTACATCGACCAGCAGTTTGAGCAGTACTTCAGAGATGAGAGCGGGCTGAACAGAAGAAACATTCAGGACAACAGGGTCCATTGCTGCCTCTACTTCATCTCACCGTTCGGACATGGGTACACTGATAAAACAGCGATAACACCGTCCAACAGTATCGGCTAAACTTTTGCTTATTTTTGCATATTTCTGCATGTGACTATTTTCTCTTGTCAGCCTTCGACCTCTGGATGTGGACTGTATGAGGGCGCTTCATGATAAAGTCAACATAATTCCTGTGTTGGCCAAAACTGACAGCCTGACACCAGCAGAGGTCTGCAGAAAGAAGATGAAGGTAACAGCTCAGTTATACTAATATGTACACACGGTTGCTTCACTGGGTACTGTTCCCCATCAAAATGGGGAAGAAAGATTATTTAGGAGACTTTGAATGTGACATAGTTTTTGGGGGGGCCAGAAGGGTTGGTCCGAGTATTTCAGAAACTGCTGATCTAAATGGGATTTTCCCACAGGACCATCTCTAGGGTTTACAGAAAGAGAAAAAGAAAATATTCAGCGCACAGCAGAATTTTCTCTTGGTGAAAATTCTTTGTTAAAGCCAGAAGTCAGTGGAGAATGGCCAGACTGCTTGGAGCTGACATGAAGCCAACATCAACCCAAATAGCTGCTTATTACAATGAAGGTATGCAGAAGAGCATTTCTGAACACACAACATGTGGAACCTTGAAGCAGAAGATCAGGAGATCACACCAACTGAAGATCTCCCGAGAGACTGGAAAAACATTACCTGCTCTGATCGGATTGAAGCAGTCTTGATTTATGCAGTTACATTTGGGGGTTAGGGTTACTTGGTGTAAACAAACATAAACGCATGGATCCATCCTGCCTTGTAACACAGCAGGAATTGCAGTGCACAAAGTTGGAATTATTCACGACTTCTTCAGTTTCAAACTATGCAAAGATGTCCAGCGGGACCGATTTGTCCCTCTGGCAACCCAGTTCTGTTCTGATATAATTGATCTTCAATCTCTGTTGTACATTTTAGATATCTTTGTAATATATCTTCTCCCAATGTGTGTTCATGTGCTCCAGATCCGAGAGGAGATCAAGCAGTTTGGGATAAACATCTACCAGTTTCCTGAATGTGATTCAGATGAGGACGAAGACTTCAAGACACAGGAACAGATACTTAAGGTTCCTCATTTCATTCATAAGTTTTCATGGTTGAAATGTGTTGTCTGGTCTATTTTAAGGCTGATGGTTTATTTTGGTTTGGCTTTTTCTTTGTTGTTGTTGTTGTTTTCTTGCAGAACAGCATCCCATTCGCTGTGATTGGGAGTAACGTACAGGTGGAGAGCAAAGGTCGTAAGTTCAGGGGTCGCGTCTATCCCTGGGGCGTGGTAGAAGGTATTACCCCAAATATTTTGATTTAATTTTATTTTTTTGTTAATTTTTTTTGGGGGGGGGAATTGTGTTTGGTTTATTTTTACTCAGTCATTACCGCTTAGAGTACATTTTGTATCAGTTGTATACTTGACTGTTGTTCCATTTGATAACAAAGATCCAGTATGACATAGTAACAATGTTGCTATTGCATGGTCAGTGGAGAACCCGGCTCACTCCGACTTCCTGCTGCTGAGGAACATGCTGGTGAGGACGCACATGCAGGATCTGAAGGACATGACGCGGGAAATTCACTATGAGAACTACAGAGCTCAGTGCATCCAGAACATGACACGCATGGTGGTGCTGGAGAGGAAGCGCAGGTGGGTGGAGACAGGATGCACACCAACACTAACCAATATAAAAAATAAAAAAAAAACTGAAAAAACCCATCACAGCACAGTCAGGTCAGATATCTTTGTTATATCTTTGTGTGTGGGTTTGGATTTTGGTCTTAGTTTGTGTGAGAAGTATCGGGATGGGAGTGAGGCAGACTTTCCTCTGCCTCTGGCTGTCGCCAACACTGAGAAGGAAAGACTGATCTATGAAAAGGATGAAGAGGTGTGTTTCTCCTTGCTCATTTATTCATTTAGTGATTCATCAACTTAGCTTTGGGAGTAATCAGCACTCCTGTATCTACTCTCTTATTTTGTTTTTAAGCTGAGAAAGATGCAGGAGGTGCTGGAGCGGATTCAGGAGCAGATGCAGCACAGCCATAGAGGTGGCTACTGATTCTCACCATACATCCCTGAAACAGGAGCCAGACAAGGAGCGTCCAGCATCAAAGATGGGGCCTTGGTAATTGGCAAGCTTGAAAATGGGCCTATTTCTATTTGTTCTTACTCAGGATAACTTGAATCATGACTTTCCAAAGATGCAAGAAAAGATTTCACTTTGTTTTTTCCAGATCTAACTCCTGATATAACCTCATAATCCTAATAGCTTTAGAAAAGAAAAACCACAAACTTTATCCTTAAACATTCGACAACTATTAAGGATACGGCAAGGAGATGCAAGTCAAAGCAAGGGGAGGCAGTGCAAAAGGTACACTGATAAACGCGTTGACCCAGAATGTCCCAGGCATGTTTGATAGGAGACATATTGGTGCTAAATAAGGACATGTGTGGATACGATCCTGATCCAGAAAGACCAGCTCTGTCCTGACACTGTCCTTCTGAACAACAGGAGGCCCCGCTGCCTCTAGTAAAGCTTGGAGCACCTCATCTTCAGACCTCTGTTCCAAAGCGAAGACTGAAAACGTATTTCACCACATAAAACTTGCACTTATTTTTGTGTTTCATTATCATGTGAGATGAGCCCTTTATCAGCGACCTCACTAATGGATCCAAGCTGCCACAAACAAAATCAATCATTCATTCAGTAAATAAATTATTAACAATAAATGTAGGTATTAACAAATATGTTAATGCTATGTAAATTGATATTTATTTTACTTCTGTATTTAAATTTGTAATAAGCCCTCACGCTTCTAAATTACTGAAAGCAAAAAGATTCAACCCCTGCATCTAACGCACGATCACTCTGACATGTGCAGTAGGTGAGAAGTTGCTCCATGCCACTTTGATCAACAACCCTTTCTAATTTGCATAATGAAGCAGAAACACGTTACAAACAAAAACTGGAAAAACTGTGTGTGCATTTTGACTTTTTAATTTTACTGTGTTTTTATTTGACAAGTTATTTGTTTACTTCATTTTGATCACGGCAGTTTTAGGCCTCCATCTCATACTGCCATCTAGTGGTCACTGTAGCATAGCAGTTTTTTTAATGTTTCAATTTGAAGATTTTTCATGCTTTTATGTCACGTGACTTCACTTTTTTTTTGTATTTTTAATGTTTAATTTTGCTGTTTTGTAAAGAAAGTAAAAAAATCTGTTTAAAAAAAAAAACTGTCTTAAGAGCGTTTACATTTTTCTCCTAAAAACCACTCACACAGAAGCAAAATGTGTTGTAAATGTAATAAGATTTATTAAGAATCTTTATTATTTCATCAGCATAATTCTTCATTAATATGTTTTTTAATCCATTATTATCATGGTTATCTTAAACAGTGGACAGTTAGATCTAAAAGGCAGCCCAAAGTGTACAGGCGATATATAACTTAAAACTTTCTCCATAGGGAAAAGATGTTTTTATATTCATATATAATATCAATGTAGCATGAGGTCCAAGATTCTGCCCACGTTATATAGTATTGTACATGGTCCCAGAAATAAAACATTAAAACAAAACTTCTAATCAAAAGAAACTAAACAGAATCTACATGCAAAACTAAACCAAAAAAAAAAAAAAAAGAAACGAGCATTTAAAATTTCAAAGATACATACACTCATTTGCCAAAACGTGCATACAATCACAAATTTACAAAACTTTCATACATACAAATATTACAAAAACTCAAATATTAGACATTATTAGGTTATCAAGAAAGGATCAACAGCTTTTTTTGTCCCGCTC
>VUQR01024809.1:0-14013 GCA_015108515.1 Hemichromis elongatus
CTTTATTGTGTTATGTGTGTGAATGCACCAAGTGAAACTGGCATTTTTGTCCATACCTTATCATGATGCACTGCTCCTGTGTGGAGGTCTGAGAAAAGCTGAAGGCTGCGTCAGCTATGGCATAAACATGTCTGAAGCATAGAACAATAAAATATCAAAACATTTTTTAGGAGGACAGAAGTTTACTGCAGTATGAGGAGTATTTGCTTGGCGTGGTCTATGGAGCTTGGAAAGAAAGCAGCTAGACTTCTTTAAGTTTTGCAAAGATATTTCACGTCTCTCTCTCCAAGAAGCTTCTTCAGTTCTGAAGTTCAGGTGTGAAAAGAGGCATTGGTCCTTACTATCAGAGCTTTAGCTTGAAACCATTGTGAGACCTGATGCAAGATCTGAGGTTTCAGGTTCCTGGGAAGGGAACTCAACACTGCATTGTATGTGGCTGACAGTTAGTGCTGCAAGCTACCTTCTCTATTTAATGATGGTTATTCATTGTGGACATAGATGGACTCTTTTACTCCTATCTCTCAAACTCTGTATTCTCCGTCCAAATGTGAACACGGGCATCCACTAAAGAGTAACCTTATCCTTTAGGTGCCAATGTACAGCTGAGTCTTGTCTTGTTGAGACGGCTCTTCTATGTTATGCAATGCGTTTACTAAATGGCTATTTGGTTTTATTAATGTCGCTTTTTTCCAAGCTCCTTAGATTACCATGACCTGGATGACTTGGACCCTACACAAATATATTGCTTACGGTGGATTTCTCTGTTGTTCTTTGCCCTGGTATTTGTATCTCAGCTCCTCTGTGTAAATGTTAAGCGGCTTGAAGGGGTTCATGGACAATAACATGTTTCCAATGTAAGTCTGCAAAAAAGAGGGACAAAAACTAAATTACAGACATTTACACTTATTTTGTAAGTATTACTAAATGTTTGGAAAAATAAAGGCTTATAGGAATGAAAGATTCGAAGATAAGCTAATGGTTACGCTGCAACAAATACTGACAAACTCCAGGTGGGCTTTGAATAAGGAGCAGCTTCCTGCTGGCCCCTCTACCATACAGGCCTGATTGGTGGAGTCCTAAAGAATTGTTTGTCTTTCTGGAAGTTTCTGGAAACAAAGCTGGAGCTCTGTCAGAGTGACGATTGGGTTCTTGGTCACCTTCCTGACTATGGCCCTTCTACTCTGATTGCTCGCAGTGTCTGGGCAACCTGCTCTAGGGTCAGTCCTGGTGGTCTGAAACGTCTTCTGTGATGAATGACAGACACTAATGTGCTCCCTGGGACCTTCAATGCTGCAGAAATTTCTCTTCACCCTTCCCCAGATCTATGCTGTCTTGGGAAGCTTGGAATTTGCTTGGAGTTTATGGCTTGGTTTGTGACATATACTGTCAGCTAGGGGACCTGATAAAGATAGGTGTCTGCCTTTCCAAATCACATCCAGTCAACGGAATTTGCAAGAGGTGGACATTAATGAAGTTATAGAAGCATCTGACAGATGATCAGCAGAAACAGGTAGCCCCAGAGCTCAATTATAAGTACCTCAATCTGAATAGTTATGTACATGTCTGTCTATCTGTCTACCTACTTTTCAACCTTCTCATGAAGCTCAGTGTGTCAAATCTACTAGCAGCTGGTTCATTTGTGCTGCCAGATGCTCTTGGAAAGTAGTCAGCAGGTGAGACTCATGTCAGGACCTGACAAGTCTTCATACTGGAGGCCCTTTCTTGGATGTGTTACTGGAGCCTGTTCAGGTAGGTTGCTGTGGTCTGTTCTTCAATCAATTAGGTCAACAAGGTCTTATGGATTGTGTCCTTTTTTCCAGTATTGCTCAGTCTCCAGCCTTGGTGTGGCTGCTCTCATACTTATCACCTGCCACTGAGAGTACAGCTTGAATGGTTCAATTGAATACAGTTGATTCAAAAAAGGTTTATGTGTAGCGTTTTCAGCGGGAGAAATGTTGCGTCACTCATCCTTCTTCGATCTCAGCTGGCTGAACTGAACACTGAACAGTAAACTGAACACTACCTTTGCACAATGACTGAAACTAGCACCAATGGCGAACAATGGGCTGTGAATTCAGTTCCTTGATCATTAACATGCAAATTGTAATCACCATTGATAAACAGCCACTGATCAAAGACCATTAATCAATGACCAACGAAACATTTTCCCCACTGAAAACGCTAAGTCCAGATGAACAGAATCAACTTTTGGGTATTTCCTTACCTGGATGACAGTACAGTTAATTCATTGCAAATGCAAACTGGGTGAGCCTGGATGTAGCCAGAATTCCCTCAATTAACCAAAAGAACAAGATCACGCACACAAGCAGCGGAAATTAGCCTCTCCCTTAGAGATGGGGTGAGGAGTTCAGCCATCCACCCTTTGGAGAAAGTTAATTTCCACTGCTCGTATTGATCTTGTTCTTTCAGTCAGTGGGGCAGTACCTCTACAGTGGCAGACTGTTGTGGTGGTTCCCATATTAAAGAAAGAGGACTGGAGGGTGTGTTTAAACTATAGGGTAACTCAGTCTCCCCGGGAAAGTCTATGCCAGGGTGCTGGAATGGAAAGTCTGTCCGTTAATCAAACCTGGGATACAGGAAGAAGAATGCCGTTGCAGAACACTGGACCAGCTCTTTACCCTCTTGAGGATACTTGAGGGGGCATGAGAGTTTGCCCAACCAGCCTACTTGTGTTTTGTGGACTTGGAGAAAGCATCCCACTGTATCCCACGGGATGTCCTGTGTGGGAGGAGTATAGGGTGTTTGGCCCGTTGCTATAGGTCAGTCGATCCTTATACAACTGTTGCAGAAACTTGGTCCACATAGCTGGCAAAGAGTCGGACTCATATCTGGTGAGTCTTAGACTCTGGCAGGGCGGCACTTTGTCACTGATTCTGTTCATAATTTCTATAGACAGAATTTCTAGGTAGAGCCAAGTGAAGGAAGGCTTCCACTTGGGTGGTCTCAGAATCTCATCTCTACTTTTTGCAGATGGCGTAGTTCTGTTGAACTACGCCTCCAGCTCATACTGGAGCAGTTCACAGCTGAGCGTGAAATGGCAGGAATGAAATTTAGCATCTCCAAATGCAAATCTGAGGCCATGGTCCTCAGCCGGAATAGGGTGGAGTGCCCACTTCAGATCAGGGACGAGTTCCTGCCCCAAGTGGAGGAATTTAAGTATATGAGGGTCTTCGGGTATCAAAGAGTTTAAACTCAAAAACACAGAGCCAAATAAGCCTAAATGTTGACAGTGTATTACTATTCCTCAGGAACTCCCAAACCTCGCTTTTAAAGAGAATCACACTTATATATAAGTTCTCAAATCAACAGTTCTGCATCTGAATTGTAATTTTCGAAACAGCACCACCACTCCACTACACTCAGGTTACATTAGATATCTACACTGCAAAAACACAAAAATCTTACCAAGTATATTTGTCTAATTTCTATTCAAAATGATCTAATTACACTTAAAATAAGACACAATCAGCTACAGAGCAACATTTCAGTAAGATATAGGAACTTGTTTCAAGACAGGGAATCTTGAAACTAGAGAGAAAGTAGAGAATTTTCACTGGCAGATTCTTTTTTAACTTATTTCAAGATAAAAAAAAAAGTCTTGGATTACGTGTATTAGTGTCATTCCACAAAGTAGAGACAAAATGAAAATGCATTTTTTGTGATGGTTAAAGTGTTATGCATTTTTTTCAATGTGTATGGACACTTTAAAAAGTAAAACCAAAAACAGAATATCAGAGGTGAAATTTAGTTTAAAATGCTGATAATATAATAATATGCTAATAATATATATATATATATATCAAATTATAAAATTTTTTGATATGAACTGTGTAAGAAAGGGTCAAAATCAGTTGAACTTACATAAATCAAGTCACGATGAAACCTCTTCTTCAAATTCAGAAGCACAGAACTCTCACACACCTCTCTATAACCATTAGACAGAGAGGTTTGAAAAGGTTGAAACTATGCACAATTTAAAATATAAAGTGTGCATGTGTGTGTGTGTGTGTGTGTGTGTGTGTGTGTACTCACTCCAGTTGGGACAGATCCTCCACCTCATCCATCTGTAAAAGATAGAGACATGAGCATGTAAGGATACCTGAGCTCTGACCCTTCCCTTCCAGTCATGACCATGAAATACAGACAGCTCAACCCCTACCTTGTCTCCACAGCCATCTTCCAGTCTGGCTAACACTGAATGAAGCTTGTCAGAAAGGGCAAGGACCTTCTCTAGAGGCCTTAATGGTTTAAAGTGTGATTTGTTTTGGTCCACTATGTTGGAAAGCTTTCCACAGGAGGTACGAAATTCATTCAAATTTGCTGTAACGGGACAGTGTTATGGGCTGCAACCTCATGAGAATGTGCTGCAGCATGTTATAAGGTCTATTGTATATACAAAGACCAGGCATTAAATCAACGAGCAGCAAGTGTTTTATTTCTCAGCGTATTGAAATCATATACTAACCTTCGTGTGGTGCTATTGTTTGTGTCAGTAATGGGTAAATCTATGTTTTCTAGTAGAGGGGTTATGAGTTGTTTTGTTTATTCAGAAGATGAAACTCCCACTTTAGGGATATTTCAGGAATACAGACAGAGACCAGATGTCTGAGGGACATTTATGCAGCTTTCATTTGTGGAAACTGTGCAAAGATAACAGTGTGATATTTGTCTCAGAACCCCATATGTGGTATGCAACATGATCTGTGTGCATCAGGTGATTTGTTTACAGCATTTAAAACATTTTAAGTGAGAAAGACAGAAGTTAAATGTAGTTTTATATATTTGTATGCACAGGAAGCTTTTTAAATGAGAAAATTGCCCAATATGTGTCACGGACCTGGGTCTGAGGGACTCGTATTTATGTTTGTGTGTATAGGTGTGTGTGTGTGGCAGAGCACAGGTTCTTCAGGCCTGGTGGGTGTGTCAGCCAGGAGCCTGGCCACACCTGCAGAGAAAAATCACACATACGAAGCTGATCAAGCCTCATCGGGGAGTTATTTAACAGTAAGGCTGAGCGCTCCTCGAAGCTGGATTGTTGCGTGTGACTTCCCGTCAGGAACCGCTTCAGCCGTCATCTGCTTCACCGTCCGTAGCTGCTGGGCCACTGTCTTCTCACCTGCCTGCAGCTGCTACACCACCATCCTGTCCACCACCTGCACGTCCACGTCCAGCACGGCCTGCACATTCAGGACCAGCCACCACACGCCAGCCATCTACCAAGATCACCGGCCACTTTCCAGGGCAGCAGCTAAGGAGCTGCAACACTGCTGCCACTGGACTCGTGGCAGGCCACCAGATCTGTATTGCTGCCACTGGACCCATGGTCGGCCACCAGAATTGCAGCAGGCAGCCTGAAGTCTCTCACCAGTATTGCTGCCTGCCAGGCCAGCAACCAGAATTGTTTTGTTGCTGCAGCTGGACAGCAACCGCCACTGTCAGAACTTGTTTTTTTCTTTTTGGGACTGTGTGCCCCGTTGCTGAAAGTGCAGCCGGGTTTTTTAAACTGTTTTGGACTAGGGCTCTTTTTGCCTGAAGATTTGCTTCTTGGCAGTAAAGCCTGTTTATTTCTCCTTAAATGATGCCACATTTATAAGTAATATACACATGTGGGTTGAGCAACAGAGTATGTGAGTTAAAACCTAGCAAATCTTCTCTACCTTAAGTTTATATTGTCAAGGCTCCCCTGCATTTCAGGTCATTTTACAGAGTAACATAAAATGTATTTAATGAGTAGTATAACAGATTAATTTCCCCAGCAAGAAATTGAGTAATTCACTTACTCAAATACTTTAAAGAAAACCGTTCTGTGCAGTATTTTAAGTGATATCATCAACGTAATCGTAAATGCTAAATTCTTATTAATTCCCAATGCTAGTCAAAATGCCTTCTAATAATAGCATTTAAATATTGCTTTCATGAAGGGATTTATAGTTTTATACTAAAACAGAACATCAATACCTGTATGTTCGCTAGTCGACTCTCTAGCATGTCCTGGTTGGGATCTTCTGATTCCCAGTATCCCCTGCCATTATGGGATGGAATGGTCCTGGCTTGGTCTTCATCTTCACACTCTGTCCATTTCGTTAGCTTCTCCTCTGTTTGATGGGGCAACATGTTCTCAGCACACAACCAGTCCTGAGCCCACACAGAAAAAGATTGACAACTAAGTTTGAAGGAAGTATTGTATTGAGTATAGCTTGAGAGAAGTACACATATTGAGTGCTATTGTTGCTGTGTGCAATGATAGCGCTCCCTTAGCTGTTATTTCACCAAGATTTTACACATGTTAATCATCTTAGCATCAACATGATTACAGACTAGAGTTAGGGTTAGGTACACATCTACTTATGTATAATAATTTCCCATTTTTTGAACTATCCAAATCTAAATCTTGGCCTTACAAAAAGCCTTTAATGCCTAAATAAATCCATTTCACATTTTCCAGCCCCATATTACACAATGCTTGTTTAAAAGTCCACTAACAAAAATGTAACCCATACCTGAGGCTTTCCACTCATCCGTGGGTTCCCAGTCCAATGTACCGTTGGTTTGGAGATAAAACATATTCTCCCCTCACCCATCAGATGAGCTACTTCCTTGTCTGCTTCTTCTTCACACAAAGACCGAACACCTGATCTCCCTGCACTGGACTCTCCATTTGGAAATGGCTGAGCGCTAGACTTGGGCATTGAAGCTAAACTGCCTCTTTGTTCTTCTTGTCCTGAGGTCCGTGTTGGGCCACCCACTGACAAGGACATCTTGGTAATGTTGATATCAGAGGTGTTCAGCTTTCCTCTTGCAACTTGAAAGACTTTGACTCTATCTTGATTGCCTTTGCTGTTTCTGTCTTCAGTGGTGGACTCACTGACTCCGGAACTGCTCTTAAGCTCATGTTGAACTGACTTCAATCCTTCAGACAAAGGTTTCTTGATGCACTTTACGGCATTTAGATCTGGTTTGACAGGGAGTACAGACCTGATACCTGGCTTTGGAGGTTTGAGCTCTAGGGTTGTGGTTTCTGCTGGTAGACCCACTGGAGTAGACGTTTGAAGATCTGCTTTAGGTGCTTCTGTTATATTTTTCTTGCTTAGTTTATTCATCGTCGGGAGTACAACAGCATATCTGGCTTCTACCATTTTCTCCCCACCTAGGACTGTTCCTTCTGTTCCCTCGTCATCCGTACCCTGGAAGGTTGCTTTCTCTTCAACAACTTTGTCCTCGGTGGAGCTCTTGTTTTTCCTGTTAGCCAGGTTGGCTTTACTAGCAACTCCTAGAGCCATTTTTTGCTTGAAGATATGCCCCTTAGATTTTCTTAGGCCATCTTTTTGGTTTATGGCTTGAACTGAAAGCCAGCGAGAAATCCCAATAGCTTTAGTCCAAGCAGAAAGCTTTTGTCTCCAGTTTAACCCCTGTGGCATTTTCTTCTGAATCCAGCCAGGGAGTCTGCACAAAGACTTCTTACCTTTTTCCCGTGCAATCAAATGGTCCTTAAAATTATTGAACCCCCCATCAATTGTGCGTGTATTTGTTTCTTCTTTATCAGGCTTTGCCAAAATCTTGATTGCTTTGTGTTGGAGAGATAATGTCTTGACTTTCCCCAAGAGCAAGCTCTGTGACTTCCTGTTAATGACACTCATAGCGCCCTGCTGCTCCTCTGGCTCCAGAATGGTTTGGAGTTCTTCCCCTCTGACTTGCGGACGCCTTATTAGATCAACTTCTACAGAAGAATCTCTCCCTTTTATATTTTTTACTTTATTTGTTAACTGGTTCTTACTTTTCGCTGGGTCAGCCCTGGTAAGAGAACCCACTGGAGGTTGAACTGCCTCTGTTGTAGAATGGGGGTTGTACTCTTTTTGTGGCTTCTTTTTGTTTTTCTTTTCTTCCTTGGCTTTTTGTTTGGCTTCTTTTTCCAACTTTAGCTTCTCTGCTTTGGCCCGTTGCTTTTCTGTCTTTGCAGCCTGCTGATCCTTTGTCTTTTTAAACATCTTGCATTTCATTCCTGGAGCAGGCTTTGCTAGATTGTTTCCGTGTTGTCTGCCAGCTTTATCAACAGTTGGTTTTTTAGACCTGTGCTCCCCAGTTATCTTCTTGTCTTCAAATCTGTCACGCTTAATAGTTTCAGATAGATAACCTCCCTGCTTGTCTTCTTCTTCTTGTTTTTGTTCCTCTTCTTTTCTCCCCTCTTTCTCTTCGTGGTCCTTAGAATCACTTCTGCTAGATTCAGCTTCTACCTTGTCTGACTGTTCTGTATCTTTTTGAGTATTCAACCTCTCAGATCGCTCACTGCTTTCCTCACTACCCTGCATCTTAACTGGCGTTTCATTGCTACACCGTTCCTCCGCCTTCTCATTATTACTAATTTCCTTAACCGAAGCCTCCGCTGAGCTCCCTGCATCGCTCTCTGATTCCTCACTTTCTATTACCTTTTCTTTCTCAGGCTTGGCGTGCAGCCCATTATTAATGCTCTCTTCAATGGCTGGAAATGCTTTTGGTGGATGTTTGGTTGTATTTTTTCTGCCACCTGTAAAGTTATTATCATTCTTGTGTTGAGCATGCATTTTTCCATGTCCTGGTGTCTTATATTCTTCTTCTGTGTGATGCTCCGTTTCACTGGAACCTCTTTTTCTGCTTTGAACTGCTTTATTTCTTATATTGCTTTTCAATTTCATTGGACTTTCCATCCTTTAGTGTTAATAAAATTCCTTTTCTTCCTTGAGAAGGAGACTGACATGTTTTACAACTATTCTGTCTCACATTTTTTCTTAGAATGATTTTCTTGATTGTTGGTTTTTTTTGCGTTCTGTTTCATGGAATTTGTTATAGCTTGGGATTCAAGTTGTAGTATGTAATCAGTTCTTCAGAGTTGAAATCACCTACAAAGTATAAAAACAAAATTGTTTTATTGTCATTTAAATTTTCATTTGGAAAATGGAGACTGTACAAAGAAAAGTAAAAGGTAAAGCCTTAGAAAAATTAAGTTCCTTAAACACGAAATATTTTTTTTAAAATTAAATAAATATAGGTAACTAGGTTATAGAGTAACATATCTGTCAAATTGAGTGAAACCAGGTCTTTGACTT
Source organism: Hemichromis elongatus (assembly GCA_015108515.1). Taxonomy (NCBI): domain Eukaryota; kingdom Metazoa; phylum Chordata; class Actinopteri; order Cichliformes; family Cichlidae; genus Hemichromis; species Hemichromis elongatus. The sequence continues at coordinate 9,102 of VUQR01024809.1, forward strand.
CCTCTTTCACTACTGAGACCATATTTTCCTTCATTCTTTCTATTTACTTGACATTCTAAGCTAACTTTGTGGGCTAGAATTAATCTGCAATATTGCAGAATAAGCATAACACACAAGGAAGGAAAGTCCATTTAAAGAGGCAATAAATCTTTCCCAAGTTTGATTAAAACCACTTGGCTATTCCCCTTGTAACAATAAGCAGCAGATTTTGTCTACACCTTCAACCTAGATGTGGCTCTATACTCGGTGTCCCTGGGGGTCAAAGCACAGAGCTCATTTCAGTGTAATATAGCTTACCGGGCTTCTCAGGTGAAACCAAGGCATAGCTGGGGGGGTCTGCAAAGTCCTCTGGCTTTTCCTCAAGAACTAGTGTTACTGATCCAAATATGTGCTGTGCTCAGGAGAAGAACTGTAGGACAGTAACACACAAATATCCTGCCCACTAAAATTAAACCAAGGGCAGAGAGCCACATATGTAATATACACCCAACAACAGTGTATGCCTGTGACACAACAATGACAAAGATGAACGGGATGCAGTGAAGTGCAGACACACAAACACAGAGGGCCTTCTGAATTATTTAGTTCTACCTGGCTGATCAGAGCACTGTGCTGCCATTCATATGGACAGCTGCTAAATGGTTGGGAGGAAAGGTGAGAAGTGAGGTTTCAAGTGCTTATTGTAACCAATTTTAGAGATATAAAAGTGAACTACAGCACAATAGCTATTTGGGCTAGTAATAAGAGCAGAAGAAAGCAAAGGAGCCAAAGTGTTGAGCAGCAATAATGACTTAAACACAAGAGGAACTGTTGAGTAGCCACTCATGTATTATTACAATGCATAATAAAGATTGTCCAATTTTTTACAGAAAGAGTATAAAATAATAAAATTGAGTCTAATTATCAGAAATATACGGAATAATGTGCATGCTTAATTGAAATAAAAGTGTCCGTTGGGCCCCTTTAAAGAATTAAGAGTTATTTCGGTAACACTCGACTTCAAAGGTCTTTGTAAGTGTAATGTGAACCTATGTATGAGTGTGTACGTGTGGAACTTCTTTGTGGTGATTTTCCTCAAAGTGATTGGTTCAACATCGCTCATGACCAGAATCTCGTCCTGGTCCTCGGACTTTCCCGTCCTCTCGAAACACCTGACCTATAACCCAGGTCATTATTTAAACTTTAAATGAAAAATCCAAATATTGCACCAACCTCATATATTAAATCTAATCAAATTTAAAAGTTTCAGTTTTTCTTTTAGTTGTACAACATTCAGTAGTCAAATGCATCAAATATGAGAACAAAACATTTAAGTAGGCTACTCACAAATTTCTCTTTTAATGTAAACACTAATATAACATAATAATATCATTAATATTTATGGTGAGTAACCATTAACATTCAAAATTTCATACATCATACCCATATCAAACCATGTGCAAATAAAACAAAATACACATTCTGAGTTTGGTTTAGAGGTATCAAAGCAGGTCATTTTTCCTCAGGTAATTCCTGAGAGAGAAACTTCACTAAAAATTACCCCCTCGTGACGTTAGACTCACAGTGGAAATGAAATAAATTCTTTCAATGATTTGCATACTACAAAACAGAACAAATCAAAATCAAATTACCCATTTTTAAATTGGCAACAGGAAAAAAAAACAGACCTCCCGTTTTGTATTATCAGCATAAGATAATAGACACTATACATACACTGTGGCAAAAACTTAACTAAACAAAGATCTAAACTGAAACAACTACAAAAGCAGTGATGGCCCACTTAAAGCTAACGCTCCAGCGCGCTTTTGTCAATTAAAACCAGCAGACTGCTTCAGAAACATTGTGTCGAGGCTTGATTAGTTCGGCCAGAGTCACTTGATCAGTGACTTCCGAAGCTTCATTTAGAATGTAACTGCTTCGGTACCTGATTCAGCAGCTGTGTCCCAAAACCTAGGCGGCATCCTAGGACCCGGCCTTCGTGGTCTCCGTGGGCAGGGTCCTTCAAATACTGAGAAGGCCAGAAGTGCCAGACTTGTGAAACTGGACGGTCTAGCCTTCAGATTTGCGTCACCACTGTCTGGGTGCAGTTTAACAAACTCAGTTGTCTGCTCTTGTGCTACTCCTTGCTATCTAGCGAGCCTTGAACCCCCGGCTAGCTATCGAGCTGGTAAGTAACAGACATCTCCGAAAATGTCGGAGCACTTTTACAAATATGTGATTTCTTGATAAACCGAGCAGATATTTGATGTTTACACAGCTACAGGCCAAAAATATGTATAAGAAAATTGGCCTAATATAATATTATCTAAAAACATACCTGTCCAGCGACTAATTGCATAAGTACATGGTGGCAGGACCTCACACCAGAAGTGTACAACATTAAGGTGTTTTACATTATTATGTATATTATATGTTTTTTTTTAATCTATTGTATTTTCCAACATTAAGAAATCACAAGAAAAGAAAGACCACACCATGGCACATGTTTAAATAAGCAAAGTTTATTGAGCAAATTTATTCATTAAACAAACAGATATAATCTTTTTCACCCCAAAAAATACATGTTCAGAGCAACACAATGGCAGCCCAACATCAGACAGAAATGTGAACTCTGTAGAGTGGGCAGTCATAATGAAGCAGTACACTTTAATTTGTAGATTCAAGCTGTTCTTTATATTTTTGGCCACCAGATGTCACCAGAGATGACTGTGATGAAAAGCTTTGAGTAATGAACCGTTTTATAACACACGCTTCAATGCTTCACATTGAAGTGCTGATTTTCTAACACTGGAAAATACCTCAAAGTGTTAGAAAATCAGCAAAGCTCATTGTTAGTCATTGTTAATCTTTTAAAATTTACTTTTAAAAATACTGTCAAAAGTGTTCGTTTAACAGTCAAAAGAATGGACCTATATAGACACTGGAGATTTTGCTGTGTGGTTATTTATATTTATACTGTTTACTGTTTATTTGCACACTTTTTATCATTGGTTTCTTAAATTGTTTATTTGCACATTTTACTCTTATCATTTATCTTTAATTTGTAGTTTAGTCTTTACTTCTTAGGTTAAATTCTTAATTTATTCCTTACATCTATTAGACTTTTTTTAAAATGTATTTTTTTTCTTTTTTATTGTAAACTTCTAAAATGTAAAATTTGTAAATGTATTTACTGCAGTTTAATGGTCAGGCATTGCACAGCAATAAGCATTTGACTACAAGTCGTACTGTGTGTGTGACGAATAAAATTTGAATTTGGGACTATCAAAGTAAAACAGGAAACATAAAACGGGCACAGAGGCATGGACTTCACACTTTAACAAGGAGACATGATTGACAGGGGAGACAGAGGGAACATGGATCACAGGAAGAGCACAGAAACCAAGAGAATAGAAATTCTAAATAATAATGAAAGCACTAATAATAGTTCAAAACACAAAACACTGGATCACTGACCCAGGACCATGACAATTATCCACTTCAGTTCACTCTCATAACTTTAATATTACCACTACCCTCTTTAGCACACAGTGAACTGACAGAAACATTGCTTTGTAGCAGCTAAAGGAAGATGTTTCTTACAGTTTCTGTGTTTCAGCAGCAGCTCTCCAGCTGGAAAGTAAGTGGTAAGCCTGTGAGAAACCAAAGTAGCAATAACATGGAGGATAGCAAGCATTTACAAGTTTTTTTTCTATCCAGCTAACACTTGTCTTACCGAAGTTACTTCTCTGAATCATTCACTCACTCGGTTGCAGACCTCCAGTAGGTCAGTACGCTGCCTTGCTCTTTTTCTTTTCCCACAGTTTAACTCGGTTTTTCTCTTTTTGGTCTCTGTGTTTCTTGGTCTTCTTATTATTAGCGGCTACAGAGCTGTGCGAGGGACATGGGAGAAAAATAATTAAGATGAACTTTTGCAAGATATCTCGCACAGTCCTGGGTCAGTGACCCAGTGTTTTTTTTTTTTGAGATCTTGCAAAACTTTTGCATAGTTCGCAGGGCTGCCCGTCCTTTGACAACCCACCTAGTCTGCCACTACTCTCTCTATTGTTCACTCTGAGGTTGCCCTTCTCCAGGCTTGTACCTGTGGCAGCTTCCAGTCCTGGGGGTAGGGGTTAGCTGTTCTCTTTAACTCTAATGTATATTCATTAATCTATTATTCTCAACAGTGCCTTGCAGGGCTCCGTACTGGGAGGTTGAAGCACAATGTCCCGGGAGTGCTGTATTCCTCCCGGCCGTAGTGGGCTTCGACCTCCTGTTAGCTGCAAACGTGAGTAACACACGTCTCCGAGAACGTCGAAGCACTTTTGCAAAATGTGATGTCTTGATAAACCGAGCAGATATTTGAAGATAACACATCTACATTCATGCCTGAAAACATCTTAAAAGTTTATTTTGTGAAGAGTAATATTAAAACTAAGTAGCTGCCGCCATTGTTGGAAACAAATTGGCTGGGATGCAAAAATTTTGTGAGATCTCACAAAAGTTTTGCGCCAACAATACAGGTCCTTCTCAAAAAATTAGCATATTGTGATAAAGTTCATTATTTTCTGCAATGTACTGATAAACATTAGAGTTTCTATATATTTTAGATTCATTACACACAACTTAAGTAGTTCAAGCCTTAAATTGTTTTAATATTGATGATTTTGGCATACAGCTCATGAAAACCCAAAATTCCTGTCTCAAAAAATTAGCATATTACATCCGACCAAAAAAAAAAAAAAGTGTTTTGAATACAAAAAAAGTCAACCTTCAAATAATTATGTTCAGTTATGCACTCAATACTTGGTCGGGAATCCTTTTGCAGAAATGACTGCTTCAATGCGGCGTGGCATGGAGGCAATCAGCCTGTGGCACTGCTGAGGTGTTATGGAGGCCCAGGATGCTTCGATAGCGGCCTTAAGCTCATCCA
>VUQR01024810.1:2500-11677 GCA_015108515.1 Hemichromis elongatus
TCGAGAAAGAAAAGGAAGAAAACAGTTTGGTTTAAATCCAACTTCTTAGTGTTCAGAGGTTCATATAGTCCCAGGAGGTTTTTATTCGGTTGATAGTAAACGTGAGCTAGAGTGATAATTAGGAACCTCCGTGCACGAGTTCAGTCATGTTAAAGAAGTGCCCACGCAGTAAGGAGACTGTGTACATCATCACTGTTCCTTACTGGTCCAGAGGCTGATGTTCATATCATTCATGTCCCGAGTGTCAGAGGTGGGCGTCAGTCTGTACATGAATAATCCTTAAGAGTCAAATAAAATGGGTCCATTAGAGGAACGTGGGAGTGTAAAAGGAACAATAGACAAGTTCTCCTGAAAAGGAAATAGTAAATCACTAATAAAATACGAAACAACTAGTTCAAACTAGTAGTTCAACTAGTTCACAGCAAAAAGTAAGATGGAAACATCCAAGTGTTTTTATTCATAAGTAAAAGCTTGAAATTGTTAAATGTTTATTTTTTTTTCACCTTTTCTACAAACACTGTTGGTCCAGGATGTCATTCAGGAGACAAACACACTGAAGCTGTCAGGGGGGCTGTTGGTGTACATGTGTTGCTTGTTTTATGTGTGTGTGTTTGTGTGTATAAGCAAATAACGTATGTACACATGTGCCACGTATGTGCATATGTATGCAAAGCAACAAAAAGATCAAGGTGAGAAAATCTGGTGACGCTAATGTTGAATTTAAAGTCTGCTGGCTAAATGGAGCATCAGTTCACTGCTGCAGGGACAACGTATGTATGCATATAATCCATCACTCGTGTAACCAGAACATATGGAGAGTAAAGTGTGGGGAGGAAATGGGCTGAAAAATGGGAGTTTGAGTAAGTGCAGGAAGAGGAAGTGATGTCGAATCACGAGAGGTTTCATTGTGAGGGAGAAGAAAGTGGAACAAGTTTCATTTGATGTGAAGACAACTTCAGAGCCAAACAGGGGCCTGCAGTTAGTTCAGATATGATACCAAATAATTAGAAAACACTGATAAAAGAAGCTGTGATTGGAAGTAACTGAGTAAGTAATGGTGAGAATGAAGCACTACGAAGTACTTCTGCTAAAACGTCAATCACACAAAATGATGTGTGTTAGCAGAAGGAAGCTAAAAGCTGTAAGAATAGTATTATTAATTAGAGTTATATCGTTTGATTATTATTATAGAAATTATAAAACAAAAAGAAACGAGGAATCTAGTTCTAAAGGTAGTTAGTAAAATTAAACTCTAGAGTGACTTTTGTTCAAATGTAAAATTAACATTAAGTACTCTGAAGGGAAGTATAGTTCACAGTTTGGTATCCAGTTTATAAATAAGCTGTTTTTCCTAAGAAAACCAAGCAGACAGCAGGGAGAGCTCGCACCAGGCGACTGAAGCCATGAAACTGTTGCTCGTGTCTGTGACTGATGCATGAAAGTTCGCATGTGCAGATAGCTCTGCAGGATTTAGCAGGCAGGGTGAGGACGCTGGAAGCCACAGTGACTGGGACAAGACATGCTTTGCTGCACACAGTTTGTAGTGTAGTGGTTTTCAAACTAAACTTGAGTCTTTTCTTGTTCGATCAGATTGGTATTTTTGGATGTCTGCAGTCCCTTTTAATAACAGTGATAAAAAGCAGCAGAATGCACACATGCACGCCGTTTCCCATCAGATGTTCAGGGAGACCGTACCTTTGCTCTAAGGTTGAAACAAGTTTGTTTAGTTGGTGTCAGACCCAACGTGATCTCACAGCGACCATCTGTCAGAGCACAGAGGACAAAGCTCCCGTTTCCCACTTTCATCATTCATAAATACGAGCAGTGGTGGAAGAAGACCTCAGCATGCTTACTGAAGTTCAAGCTAGGTGCCATCCAAAAACGTTAGCCTTTCTACACTGTCCATGATGGCCTAGTGTGGTGCTTTATGTAACAGCAATAATAGAAGCACATTTGAATACATTTTATGAGTTTCTACCATATTTGGTAAAAAATGTACTGAGAGCAAGAATGAACAAGAGCTTCAGCCCACTATACACTCTGAGTTTATAAAGAAAGAACAAAACATACAGTTATGAAATATTAACGTAAAAGTACTTTACTACTTTCCACTATCGCGTGTGTGTGTAACTCTACAAGTGCATGTCAGCTGGGTCTGACACCAGCCACGGGCAGGCTGAAGGACTGCAGAGTGAAATCCACTTATTTTTAGTTTTCAATGAGATGCTGGCGGCTGAGGACTGTTCACATTTGAATATTTTGGTTTAAAAACTGTATATTTGGAGCTCAAAGCCTCAGCCAGCCTCTCTACTGTAAATCCCTGTAGCTGTGATGGGATGAAGTGATGTCTGTTAAGCAGGGCAGAGCCCAGATGTCTTCACTTCTGCACCTTTTTCTTTCATCGAGCTGGTCTTTCTGTTCCACACTGAAGTGAGAGCCAGGAGCTCATCCTTTGGGCTTCAAGTGGAGTGGATTGTGTACGGGTGGAGGTGAAGCTCACATAACAGGGAGATGCAGTGTTGACATTGTGAAAGCCCCTCTGTACCTGTCTTCACTTTGATTACTGCCTGTACCTGAAACACCCCGATGGTTTCATTTCCTCTTTTTGGCGACGTCAGTGAATGTCCTCTGTATTGGAAATGTACACTTTTGGCTCTGTTATGTTTCATGCACTAATGCATCTAATAACTATTAAGTTAGATATTCAGAGAGATTGTTAGCGGCATAAGCTGGCCTTTGTCGCCACTTTGGAGACAATGAAAAATAAATAAACACATCTCTGTTGTTGCAGATGTATGTATCAATTCCCTCACTCAGAAATGTGGTAGTATTTGTATTTTGCAAAATATATATATATATACATATCTATATGCTCTGTTATTGATGTCTCCGTGTGATTTGTTATCATTGCCTCTTGTGTTCATCACATATTTCTATTTAACTCGAGTTTTTAATCAAGACTGCGTGAAGACTAAAATACTGCAGTTTCAGTATATTAGTATGTATGAGTATACACATCAGTCATTTTTAAACTTTCACATAAGCTCACATATAATAATATTAAAATGCATTAAAATGATTTAGTGATGACATGATAGGATAACATAGTCTGTTAGACATTATTTTCTAATTATTCAATTTCAGTTCAACTTCACTTTTATGAAACCAAATCACAACAGCAGTCACCACACGATGCTTTATGAGCAAGCACTGGGCGACAGTGGGAAGGAAGACTCCCTTTTAACAGGGAAACATATTTGCTTAGTGTTGAAGGACATATCCTGGGCCAAAACGCCTCCACCATTCCTCACAGTGGAGGCCGAGCTAATGCCATCCAGAGTGAGCATGTTTCTAATTCTGAGATCCAGACCCTGCAAACAACGGAAAATACATTTGGATTTAAACATACAGCCTGGAGGATGCTTTATTTACAGCCAGCTCCTGATTTTTGCTGCATTGCCCAAAACAATAAAAAGACTTTATCTGAGAAACAAGTTACAAACTAGATGTTTATTTAAAGGGGTTTGAAGTACTCAGTGAACACCTCCAGACTTGGAACTAAAGACTCTTCTCTCGTGATTCTCAAAGACTGGACTGAACTCATTTCAGCCACCCACTGTGCTCCAGTATCATAGCACACCAGCACATGTCGCCGTCACTGTCCAAAGTTGTTCTTCCTGACAACCTTTATCTTTTTCTAATGGCAGTAATCGTCTCCAGGATGATGATTCCTATAAACAAATCCTTTGCTGTAACATTCATGCCCAGCAGATCTCAGGTCTGTTGGACCAAGGAGTGAGACATCCTCTCTGGTTGCAGGTGATGGCCGTCCCTCCCTGAGCCTGGGTCTGCCTGTTATTCCTTCCTTTATAATTGCAGGGTCTTCACCTTACAACATCACGTGCTTTGAGGTGACTGTTTGTATAACTTGATGCTATATAAATAAAGTTAAATTGAACTGCTATGTAGCATTAAAGCTGGCCTCAGCTGGAGCTCAGGAGGTAAACAACATGTAGTCATCATGAGGTTGGTAGCCTTTCCTTAGTTTTTTCACTCATATAGGACAAATAAATCTTCATGACTCCTTCAGCAGATTAACCACCAGGGGGCAGAAAAGACTGATAGCAGTAGAAACACACCCTTTATTAGTCCAGTTTCAGTGGCTATTTCTTGGTTTTAAAGAAAACAATGTACTAATTATGTTTTATATGTGTTACTAATGACATGTTTAAAGTCTTTGAATCCTTAAAAGCTATACATTTGAGTGTTGGTTCCAATTTTGAGAGCTGTACTCGTATATGCACAGTTAAGCTTTAGAAAACATTAGGTCACTGACAGCATGACCAGAAAGCCGCGTTTCTGTGTGTGAATGTGATATTTGTGTGAAACGACCACCATCGCCGTTGAGTCGATGTCAGTTTTAGTTAAGGCTCTCTGTGAAGCATCTGACTATTCAATTCAATTCCATTTAACTTTTAAAGCACCAATTCACAACAACAGTCACCTCACTTTATATTTTAAGGTAAAGACAATATTAGAAAAAAGGAGCAGCTATCTGTCATGACCAGGTGCAGGAAAAGAGCGAGGAAGACAGAGAGACAGGACATACGGCCATTTATAGGAGAGAGAGAGAGACAGAGTTTAAAATTAATTACTAATGACTTGATGCAGCTGTATCTGTTTCTCTCTCTCTCCTGTCAGTGTTTGTGTGTTTGTGCACATGTGTCACCTTCCTTCAGAGGTGGATCCACCTATGGTCTCTGCCTTCCTATTGGCTGCACAGCTTTTAGTGGGTTTATCATTCTGCCAGAAGACTCTGTCCACCATTCTACCTTTAAATACCCTAAGAACCACAAGTAAGCAAACAGTCTTCTACTGGAGTGATACAGTACTGTAAGGTCTGTCTATGAGGTCTGTCTGCTAACTTGTTGTTACCGCCAAGCTATACAGTAGCTGTCTGTGATCATTGCCTGCTGACAAACTCATGTTTACAACCTGATATGTAAATTGAGACCTTAGGAAGCTTATCATGGAGTTTTTATCTGTGTCTGAAAGAAGAGAAACACCTACCTTTATACACATCTACAGCTGTGGAAACATCCGCTGCTCCTGCACTTAGTGCTCAGTCCCAGCTCACTGAAACACCACACTCCACTGGTCCGGTTTGGCCACTTCTGGAGGACATCCAATTCAATTTAATTTTATTAATATAGCACCAAATCACAACAACAGTCTCACAACTCACAACTTTATATTGAACGGTAGACCCTACAAGGCCAGGGGAAGAACGGTAGAACCAGGCTCAGGGGAGAGAGATAGTGTCTGTCTCCTGAATCCAAACTGAAGCTGGTTCCATAGAAGAGGGGCCTGAAAACTGAAGGCTCTGCCTCCCATTCTACTTTTAAATACTCTAGGAACAACAAGTAAGCCTGCAGTGCGAGAGCGAAGTGCTCTAATAGGGTGATATGGTACTACAAGGTCATTAAGATAAGATGGGGCCTGATTATTTAAGACCTTGTATGTGAGGAGCAGGATTTTGAATTCAATTCTGGATTTAACAGGGAGCCAATGAAGGGAAGCCAATACAGGAGAAATCTGCTCTAACCCTTTTACTCATATAGCACTCGTACAGCACGGCCTCTGAAAAGTTGTGTTATCTGCAACTCTATTACAGGTACTGGTATTTTTCTTACCATCACTACTAGACAATACTTCAGTTGATAAACTGCATAACCACAGTTATACCGCTAACACACCTGTTTTCCAAGTCTTAAGGTCATCTTTACCAATTGCAGTGACCATGAGGCATGTTGTCCATATTTTCACTACAGGAGACAGTATCACACTCACACAGGGCACATCTCTCTCTACAGCTCAGGCACATCTCCCTCACTCTGGATCTCAGTGTGCCACAGATCCTCAGAGAAAGACCTGCAATCAAAACCATAAAGGTGTGCAGTGAGGATGCAACCTTAATGCCACCAGACTGTTTTGACAGCATGGTCTGGGAAGTGCTCGCAGGTGAAAGTGATCTGAAGGACTATTCTAGTTCAGTTTGGGGATAGCTACATTTTACACTAAAAACTATGGTTTAACAGTAAGGTTAGGACCTAGTTAGAGAACTAGACACAAGTCACTGGTCCTTCAACAGATTCATGCAGCAAAGGTGGAAAATCCAACAATGACAGGAGTCGTTTTAATGAAATATAAGAACATTTAAAATCTAATAGGTTGAGGTCAGGGTTAATGGAACATTTTTAAATTGGTGATTTGGGGGTGTGCACCAGTATGCTGTGGTGAAGAGAGCTTTGTGTAAAAATGAAGTGTTTGGTGTTCTGCTGGATTAGCCGGAGGAGGTCGATGGCGAAAAGCTTAGAGGTTGTTGGGGAGTCTCCCTGTGCAGCTGACACTAACACTGCCCAGCTAGACAAGAAGGCACAACAGATACTCTGCTTCCTCAGGAAGTTGAAACAAGCCAAACTTCCAAAGAAACGGCTGCAGAAAGGAAAGTATTATTCTACTATCTATAGTGGTGAGGGTGTCGTTGGGATGGACCTCATCTTTGCCATCAGGATGAAGAAGAAGGAACACAGTATCAACAACAACTGGCATATGGTTCAACAGGAACAGGAACCAGCAGATTCACGAACAGTTTGTATCCTAACACGGTGGCTTCCATCCATTCATCAGTCCGTCCGTCCGTTCGTCCGTCCGTCCATCCATCCATCCATCCATCCATCCATCCATCCATCCATCCATCCAGCTTGTCCAGGGGAACACCCAGGTAATCCCATGCCAGTCAAGAGATATAATCTCTCCAGCGTGTCCTGAGTCTGTCCCGGGGCCTCTTCCTGGTGGGATATGCCTGGGACACCTCACCCAACATGCATCCTTATCAGATGCCCAAACAACCTCAACTGGCTCCTTTTGATGTGAAGAAGCAGCAGCTCTGCCTTGAGCCCTTCAAATGATGGCCGTACTTCTTACCTTTTGGAGGAGGCTCATATGCTCTGCTTGTATCTGCGATCTTGCTCTTTCTGTCACTACCCACAACTCGTGACCACTGGTGAGGGTCGGGACGTAGCTCCTGGCCAGGAACTCGTCCCTGGGTGGGCACGCCATCCTTTTCCAACTGCTGAGAACCAATCCAGTGCAAGCTGGAGGCCGTCACCTGATGAAGCCAACAGAACCACATTATCTGTAAAAAGCAGAGTGGGGCTGTGGAGGCCACAGCTTCCTTAAGTGGTCTCAGATTCTCAGTGTGCTTCCTTACCATGACTGATACCATGACTGTTTATGTTATGTTGTACCATTGTTACACTAATGTACCATTAGTTATTGTACCTTGGCCCAGTTCAGTGTCTGTAAACAGGCCAAATCTTTTCCATAAGACTGTTGTTGATTTCAACAGTGATGATATGAGCTAATTTATGCCTCTGTATATAGACTCAGATTCATACCCAGAAATTTTGCATCAACATAACTATTTATTGATACTTGACATGTTTGTTGCTTGTGTAGCTTTAGTTTGAACTCCGTCTCCTTGTGTCTCATCTAATGTCATAGACTGTTGGTCCTCTGCAGATGAGCAGGATACTGCAAAAAAGGGCAAAGCTTCCAGTAACTTTTACAAAAGTTTAAATTGTATGTTAGTCCATGTGGTAACCTTTTTTTTTTTTTAAAGGAAGCTTTTTGGGCACGTTCAGAAGCAGTTGATCAAAACACACAAATCTCACCCAGCAAGCTTGAGGTGTGTTTAGAAGTCATCAAGGACAGCCTGTGAACTGGCCAGCAGCCCAGATTCCTGTTAAGCACTTTGCATGAATGTGTACACAAGTGCTTGGTCTTCACTGTGTGCAACATATGCAACTTGCTAAAACACGCAGAAAACATGCTTGTGTGCTGCACAACAAACAGACAGCTTAACCACAGTTACACTTTAATTCTTAATATTAGAACGATGTCTGTTCAGAGGCAACAAGGTAACAAAGAGATGCTCCACTGGGTGTTAGATGAGCTCAGATCAGTGTAGCTACAGGTGAGGATGTTATCTCCACTCGGACCGCGTTATAGAACCTGGTTGGAGCTTTTTCTACATACCGTTTTTTTTATTTTGTATTTGCTACATCCTCCATGACTTTGCTGTGTGTGTGGGTTTGTTTTGTTTGTGTTTTGTTCTGTATTTAGTTGTAAGAGTCTTGATACAGAGTAAGAGAGAATTTTTCTTTAGTTGCATTTTCTGTTTTTGCTGCAAGTTGCAGAATTTTGATTAGCTGCACCAAATTGTATTTTTATGTTTTTTATTTCTGTAGGACTTGAGTTTCTTTATTTGCTTGTCATATTTAGGTGTATCTTGTACATTGTAGGATTTGGTTGCGTTTTTGTGTGTATCTGTATGTTGTTGGGTTTTCCCACAGGTGTAGCTGTGTTTTTAGACAAATGCACATTTCTTTGTACTTTGTTTTTTCCCGTGTTCTCTTAAACTGTGTTGAGTTGCCACACACGAAAACTGCAACACCAGAATCGTAATGCTGCACGTACACCTGTGTGTGCATTTGAAAACGGTCTTAAAACAAACCTGTTTTCTTTTAAAGCAGTCCTTTAAATAGTGCCAGGCTAACATGTGACTAAAGTTGAAATGATCTACAATACTTCATCTTTTTGGCAACATGATCAGGTCCTTCTAAAAATGTAAAACTGTAAAGCCCGTATGTGTGTCTGTCTCTTGGCACATGCCCTGCGTTGTCTCTGCCTGTTTCTTCATCCAGTTCAAACCAGTTTCTGTTTATCAGCCGGACAGAAGCAGCCTGTATCACGGAAGCCAAAACACTATTCATGTGACCTCTCATCATTGTGTACTGAGTGGGTGGGGTTGTTTTGTGTGTGTGTGTGTGTGTGTGTGTGGACGGGTATTAACATCTTCGTGGGGACCAAAAAGTGGAAGTTTACTATTCTCGTGGGGACCGACAGCCCTTGTGGGGTTACTATTAGGTCATGGTTAGGTTAAGGGTCAGGGTCAGGGTCAGGCATTGATTTTTGATGGTTAGGGTTAGGGTAAGGGGCTAGGGAACGCATTATGTCAATGAGATGTCCCCATAAGTTAAGAATACCCAACGTGTGTGTGTGTGTGTGTGTGTGTGTGTGTGTGTGTGTGTGTGTGTGTGTTGCTGTGTGTGA
>VUQR01024814.1:0-18655 GCA_015108515.1 Hemichromis elongatus
CAGCCCAAACCTGTAGCAACCTGCTAGGACCAATTCTGTTTACATTATACATGCTTCCCTTAGGCAGTATCATCAGAAGACATAGTATACATTTTCACTGCTATGCAGATGACACCCAACTTTATCTATCCATGAAGCCAGATAACACACACCTATTAGTTAAACTGCAGGAATGTCTTAAAGACATAAAGTCCTGGATGGCCTCTAACTTTCTGCTGCTTCATTCAGATCAAACTGAGGTTATTGTACTCGGCCCTGAAAATCTTAGAAATATGGTCTCTAATCAGATTCTTACTCTGGATGGCATTACCTTGGCCTCCAGTAACACTGTGAGGAACCTTGGAGTCCTTTTTGACCAGGACATGTCCTTCAGTACACATATTAAACAAATATGTAGGACTGCTTTCCTCCATTTGTCCAACATCTCTAAAATTAGAAATATCCTGTCTCAGAGTGACGCTGAAAAACTAGTTCATGCATTTATCACTTCCAGGCTGGACTACTGTAATTCATTATTATCAGGAAGTCCTAAAAACTCCCTGAAAAGCCTTTATTTAATCCAAAGTTTTATCTTGTTTTCCTTCTCTCACCCCAACTGGTCACAGCAGATGGCCCCGCCCCTCCCTGAGCCTGGTTCTGTTGGAGGTTTCTTCCTGTTAAAAGGGAGTTTTTCCTTCCCACTGTTACCAAAGTGCTTTCTCATAGGGGGTCATGTGATTGTTGTCTTTTTCTCTGTGTGTATTATCGTAGGGTCTTCCTTACAATATAAAGCGCTTTGAGGCGACAGTTGTTGTGATTCGATGCTGTATAAATATGAATCATCCTACATATTATTTTATATAAAGAGTGCATGTGCAGTTAGCTGTCTGACTCACAAGATGAAAGCAGTTTCATTTGCGACATTACTGGGGCTGCTCATCACAATGTCCTATATTTTTTACCTTAACCTAGTTTTTACCATATTTTTTTTTCAGTACAGGAAACTGTGTTATGCCTCTCTGCAGTTTATTTTCATTTTTTGCTGCTCACTTGTACAAAAGGCCAACTGATGAAATAATTGCCAGACAAATATAATTTATTTGAAACTGGAGAATAAACCTTTAAATCTGCAGATGTCTAGAATGTTGCTCTTACCTCATTGGTTTATTACATTTAAATGTTGGTAAAACTCCTTTTCAGACAAATCAGACCCTGAATGCAACATTCAGCCTTGATAGATGGCCAAGATCATGCTGCCAGTTTGATGTTGAGGTAAAACGTTTTAAGTCTGTTCTCTACAGTCACATTAGTTTATTAATATATTTTTTATTATTATTATAATAATTCTGACAATCCTTCACCATTCTCCAGGATCCCATCTGACCTAGGTGTACACGTTCATGTTTTTTTTTTTACTGCAGATTAAACCTTATTTCCCAAAGTGTGGTGAAGACTGTCCCCGTCGAAGGAAAACTCACAGTATTTGCATGTTGGAAGGCACTCCAGGTCAGTATCATGTTGGAGTCAGAGGGTGACGGCTGGGTAGATGCACTATAAAGTAATGATAACCTTCGCGTGCTTGTATACTCGTGAACATTTATGACACCATCAAAACTGGTTTCATTTCATCACCACATCTCTAGTTAAGTTCCTCTGTAACAGAAGTTTTACAGCGTGGTGAGATGAATAGAAAGGCGATCCCTGGAGATCAGTTGTTCTTAATGCCAGCCCACATGAGGGTTCAGCTCTACGGAGAGCCTGGCACACAACCCACACTTCACCCTACAGCCCACCTCCTCCTTTCATGCTGTGTCTGTTCTCACTGATGCTTGCTCTGGTCTGGCTGCTGCTACTGTTGCAACTATTCTAACTCAATCTAGCTGTGTCTACAAGCTAAATGTAACCAAATAGTTTGTTTTGGAACAAAATAACTGCAATGTTGCTCAGCTTGATTTTGCCCATAATAAATGTTGCTGGGTGGAGCAGGTCATGTACTGATGGTCCCTGCTGATCCGGTCTGCTGCATCGGTCAGAGTACAAATATTAGACGGAAAGCACTTAAACATAAAAAGTGCTTGTATGAAGGTGAAGGTGAATGAGGCAAGTGCCAGGGTAGAGACGTGCTATGGAAGAATCAGTCAATTTACAATTTCACAGTCTTGTTGAAAGATATTCAGTGTGGGAGTAAAATCTTGTGTCTACATGTAACGTGTGCTAGAACCGGCCGCTCTCAGCCACGCGGTAAATGACTACATGCTCATCCAACTGAGCTCAACCTGCGCCCGACTGCGTTTAATCACCATAACTGGAGAAGGCATAGAGAGGCCACAGCCTAACAGGAAACAGGAAGTGACCACCGTGTGTTCTATTTATTTCAACAAAGTAACTGTATTCTGATTACCACCTATTTAAACAGTAACTGTAACGGAATACAGTTACTTATATTTTCTATTTTAAATACGTAACGCCGGTGCATGTGTTCAGTTACTCCCCAACACTGCAGACATGTTTTGCATCGTAGAGAGTTATTGCACGAGGTATGGGGCTGCTGTGGCTACAGAGCTGGATCAGCCTATCGGAGAAAGCGCTGCACTGCCAGTCCAGTAAGCGGTGCAGAGGATCAGGATTATCCACGACCAATCACAGTTTGTTATTGACCTCCTCTCCACCACAGCTTTAAAAATGTGCAGCAGGGCACATACCAAGCCTTGTCACAGTCTCCATCATCAAACTATTTTTGTTTCTTACAGCGTTCTCAGCAGATGACGCCCCTCCCTACAAGTTAGTTTCCCTGGGAGTGGTGTCGATGTGCATACTGATGGCAGCTGTCATGTTTGCCATCTGCAGGAGGCCAGGTTAGTCTCATGTTCAACCCATTAAGTTCTATATCAAGTTCTAACTTTAAAGTTTTTCACTGGAATCGTAGATTTCTATCGATTTGTGTGTGAATATTCTGGTTTAAATTTGCTGTTAGCTTGCTGATGACACTCTGGTGTTCTCTTCTACTTTCAGGGAAAACTAATGTTAGTGCAGGACCGAAGGGAGTCCAGGAAGTGCAGCCAGTCAAACAAAAGCCCAAAGTATTGGTCATCTACTCCCAAGACCACTATCTGTACAGGGACATTGTGCTGAAGCTCTGCGCCTTCCTCCAGACAAAGTGTGGTACTAAGGTGCTAGTAGACCTGCTAGACTCCACCTCCGTCGGCATGGTGGGTCGTCTCCGCTGGCTGGAGTGGCAGCGGCAACAGCTGAAAGATCCCTCGGACAAAATTCTGGTGCTGTGCTCACGAGGCGTCCAGGCAAAGTGGAAGGCCATGTGTGGTCAAGGACGGGTGACTTTGAAGGAAGACCTCCTATCACCCACAGACGACATGCTCACGCCCTTTCTCAACCTCTTTCTGCCAGAAATGCACCAGGCAGGCATGCTGGGCAAGTACATGGTAGCTTACTTTGATGACATCAGCAGCGAACATGATGTGCCGTCGGTTTTCGACATTGCAGTGAAATACAGTCTGATGAAGCACTTTGAAGAGCTGTACTTCCGCATCTTAGACATTGAAAAGTATCAGCCCGGTCAGGTCAAGCACATCGAGGGAATCGGTGCAGATGAATATTTCAACTGTCCCTCTGGTAGAGCACTGAGGACAGCCATTGAAACCTTCCAGGCCTACCAGTTTGAAAATCCCGACTGGTTCGAGAAGGAGTGTGTAGTTAGTGAAGAGGAGGTCCTAAATGACGCCAACATCCTTATTGAGCAGCTGCACATTCCTCCCGTCCTCGAGTGTGTCCCTCTAATCAGAGATGAGTTTCCTGTCTATGTTCATGACGTAGAAATCAATAAAATGAGCAACAGCATTCATGTTCTAACCCCTGAGCTGAATCCAGAGAGCCAGCTGTCCTCAGTGATAGAACTTATACCCGCAGTGACTCCAAAAGACAGACATCAGTGTTCATCTGGCCCGGAGAAGGTGATGGCAGAGTCTATCCTCATAGCTGAGCCAGTTTTAAACAAGCCACCGCCACTCAGACAGAACTGGATCTCCCTTGTGGACGAACCTTCTGGTCAGTTTGCCTCTGAAGATAATGAGGAGGATTCCTTAATATCTCTGAACCAAACTTCTGCCCATTTGGACGAAAGAGGCCAAGCTCCACCAAACTCTCTGGACTTTAATTCTCCAGAATCCTCATGTACAAGCGTTTCGAGGCAGCATGTCCCCCCCTCTGAAATCGATACCTCTGAACGTGTGCAGATAGAGGAGGACGAGGCTCTGGAGCCGAAAGGACCAAGCAGTGGATCCGATCAAGGCTACAGCTCAAAAGTCTCCTCCCAGCACGAGTGTCCATTGAAAGACGATTCACTGGTGGCGTTGGCGATGCTGCAGAAGCAGCTGTTTGAAGAGAATCTCAGATGCTCTGAGGGCAACGACTTCAAGTGACATCACAGCGAGACGGTGTAACAGTCGTGTATATATGATGATGTGTTTGGTCATCATTTACATGACACGTTGCATTATAGACTTTTCTTACAGGCAACATGATGTTGCTTAGCAGACTGTTCATGTTGGCTTCTTGAGTTGAGACTCAAGCTTTAGATCAGAAAGTCCATCGAATGTTTTTGTTCATCATTCACACGAGAGTTTGTAAGCTCATGACTGCCAGGACCCCAACGAAGTTCCACACTGAAGAGTGGGCAATAAGCAAAAGACTCTAATGTGCTGTGTAATATTACAGTAATATTACTGTAATATTACTGTAATATTACTGTAATATTACAGTAATATTACTTTACCTGAAGTGCTTTATGGACTGGAATGTTTATGATGTGTGAATGTAGCAGGTCAGGGCAGGTCACGCTGGCCTAAACATCCGCAAACATCAACCTTGGAGTTTGGTTATTTTTCAAAGATACAAAGAACATTGATTATTGCGAGCTCGTACCTGCAAAGAAAAATCCAAAATGTTGAATGCATTTTGGATTTTTCATTGCAGGTACGAGCTCGCAATAATGATGATGTTTTTAAAGTTACTGCATTTGATGACAGCTGAGTCATTAATCATTAGCAGTACGAATCTGCAGCTTTGTAATAGAAGGAAGCGTGATCACAGGAGGTCAGACTGTGTTTATCTTTGTGTTATTCTAAAACTTGTGTTGTAAACCGTTGGCAGGCCACACAGTTGTCATGACAACATGAGCGGTGATATTGCAGAAAACAGTTACAACCTGAATTTGATCAAATATTTGCATTTGGTTTAAATGAATGAGTAATAGCTTTTGTTGGGCCCACTGTGGAGGTGGGACGGTGTTCCTTACAGGAAGTAGACTTTGTTTCATTTCCTCGCCTGCACTCACTGTTTGTTGGCCAGCTTGTCTCCTCAGACATGTGGATAAAAGCTGCATCTCATGTTGAATAAGGCCGGAGAGGAAGCAGGGCTGCGTTTAAGAGCAAACAGGAAGATTGAACTTCAGACGTCAGAGTCGTGTCATTGGTTCCTTTAGAAAGGGTCATTTTTCATTTCCAGTCTGCTGCTGAGTGTAGACTGTAGTTAATACTGATCACTGGGAACACACCTGTAATATGTTGCTGTTCACACATGTGCAGCAGCTCAGTATGAATGACGAACACTTTTCTGTCATCATGAAGCTAGAGAGGAGTCGTCTTTGGTTCTGAAATATAAGCCAGTGTTTACTGTTGAGGTTTATCGCTGACGTTCTCTCCCGTTCACGCCTCTCACTATGTTTGCTGTATAGATATTATTGTTTATGCTTGATGCTTTGTGCAGCACTTTCTGTGTTCAATCATTATCTTCTGTTACAACATAATCCACAATAAATAACCACTAGGTACAGTTTTTTTTTTTAAATTGCAAGTTCCTCTGATTTATTTTAGGTTTCAACGGCATGACACTCTCTTACATATAGAGCCGGCTACATAGACATTGGATTATATCAGTACAGATATACACCACACAACTTTATAGTACAGTTAAGGTCCCCTCTGTAAAAATCACCAACTTAGAAGAAAAGGAAAGCTTGTATGTTGTGTTAAAATCACACACGTGGGCTAAAGCAGAAGAAATGATTTCAGCTTGTGTAGCATGACTGGCTCCTCTGAATCTCCATGTCCCTTAAAGCCTTTGGTAGTTTCAGTAAAATTGCGCACTGCGCTTGTTCATGCAGGTGAAGAGCCACTGTACATCTGCTCCGTGTGATCTACTGATGGTCCTGCTTATTATTTCACTCGGTCTCAAGCTTCATGTGCAAATCCCCCCAAAACTGTGAAGGAGCATTTCCACCAACACTGTACACATATGCACGTGTTTAAGAGATTACTGGCACAAGGAAATAATACAAAAATAGTATAAAATATATACTTTGAAGTACTATGATAATATATGATAAGCAACAAACAAATAAAGGAGTCAAAGCCAAGAGAGCAACATATCTGCCATTTCAACAATATCTATAAACACTAATGAACACTCATTAAAAGAGGCAATAATAATCAAAAACCAAAAGTTCACTTTTTTCTTCTAATCATGAAGCTTCACTCTCAGTTGCAGACATCAGTGCAGGTGTGCAGGTGTGCAGGTGTACAGGTATCAGCTAACATGACTTCAGTTCAGCTGCACAAGATGCAGCGATTACAGCAAAACTGGTCCTGGTACAGTGGCAGCCATGCATTCATGTATTTCACTTGCATTCAGTTTAAATGGATGAATTTCCTCTTATTTTCTCCTCAACGAACGATTGGTTACATTGTAACATAAGTGCTGGTAGTAGAGAGACCATCACTCCACCTTATGTGTTCCACGTGTACGGGGACTACATGAGACGTAGCTTAAAGAAAGCATGGACGAACCGCTGAGTTTGAACGAGCCATCACTGAGGGCTCACCCATGTGCTCTCCTCCCTGTCCTGCCTTAGACACCGTCAGACTCTACCAAACTCTACCACATATAATGTAAAAACTGAATTAACACAAAGAGAAACTAATAAATAAATAGATCAAAGTAAGACATGAATAAATAGACTTTATAGAGCTCACAAAAGCAAAGTGTGTTTGGCACATCGGTGCATTCAGCCCATCTGAGCCTGGTCTCAGTAACCTGCCCAGCACATTAGCTCTGTAGCTCTATCCCGTGTGCCTGGGACTAAGACGGTACCCTCAAGGCCCCGACGGCGCACAACAGTGGCCCACTAGCCTTTGCTTCGTTATTTTATTTCAAGGTTAGGAGTTCAATACACCGTCTGGCATGGGACGCCACCGTTTACAGGTGCTAAAATGTCTCATGGAAGGCCATCAGCACTGTCCAAGTCCCACAGAGGGACAGCTGGTCACCCCATGGTGTAGGGAACATCCTAAGAGGTCCCTTAAGAAACGTGTGACAACAATCCTTTGCCAGTTTTTGTAAGGAGCAACACAGATTGCCTGGCTGCCACTAGAACCCGAGCGTAAGGGAACCTAGGGGGATTGTCACAGGCCGTGACATCCCGTCCCTGTTGGGATGGGAAGCTCGGAGTGCAGAAGTGTGTGGTGATTGCCATTCACTTCCCTGATAGCCTCGTTTGCCAGGAGACAATGCTGTTTGGGAGCAGAGACAGACACCCTCTCGACTCTAAAGGACCAGCTTTAAACTTTTTAATCAGACAAACTTCCTCTTTTCTTTTTCCTGCCTCTTCTGCCGCAGACATCGTCGTACTGTACCACATAGTGCTCATGTATACAGGACCACTTTGTGTCTTTCTTTTATATTTTATATTCCCCGTGCTATAAGAGCCGTGTAACACTGAGATTTCTCATCCATGATAAAGGTTTATTCTATTCTATCTAATATAACTGATTTAACACCGCGTCAACATCAGCATGTGGAATATGTAAGGTAGAGAGAGTCTCAACACAAACACAACAGAAAACTGCTTTTAAGGGTTTGTGCAAGAACGTTAATCAAGTTTAACCTTAAATCACTTTGTCAGTTAAACCATGTTTTAAGCAAAGTGCACATTTTGAATTTCCTCCATGCCATCACTGCTGCTTTACATCGTGTGGTCGTCGCTCAGCCAAGCTGCAAACACCGCTGCCTGGCGCTGCTGGACGTGTAGACGTGCAGATAGTTTTACTCAAACAAACTTCATTAATCTGCTCTGAGAAGGTTGGGGGAAAAAGTACAGCTTAAATTGTTTGTGTGTTCTCAATTAGACTAAAAACATAGTAAATATACATAAATGAGTTTGTTGTAAAGTGCATTAGACACAAACGTTTCTTGAAATTATTAAAAAAAGGAAAAGAAATGAAGAAGCGCGTTGGCTGCCTGACAAATGAAACCTTTGTGACAAACGGGTTTTAATAGTTCTGCTTTGTCCCCTTTGATCGTGGTTTTTCCTTGTGGTTGGTCTCGGCCCCTCAGCATCACCCTGACTGCACACATTGGTCACACACCAAGGGCCAAACGGAGCCACACACCTTGTATGTACACTCGCTGTGATTAAATCAGCTCCAAAGCAACAGGCACTGAATGAAGATTACTCAGACTTGGATATTACACACATACTATATACTCTGACCAGCAAGTTTACAGAACAACTCATAAAGGAGGAGAGTGACGACAAAGCAATACTGCACCACCCTAATACAAAAGTCTCCTATTATTATCATTATTATTATTATTATTATTATTATTATTATTGTTATTATTATTATTATTATGAAGAACTGCAATCAAGTAGTTGGAAAAAACAAAGGCTCATCTTACATTGATCAATAAAAGCGAAATAAATAAAGCATCTCAATGACCTCTGCTCTCCTTTTGGGGACGTTACGTCTGGCCTAACATTAACACACCTCAGTTCACATCCATGTAAAATTATATATACACTCTGAAACACGTGAATTTTCAATACAAATTCAGTTCTGTTCAGTTTATTTACACGTACGTGTTAGTGTTGTTTAAAGCTTCGCACCAACTCTGTGTATCCGGTACAGAAGCTACGACCTTTAACAAAGACCAAAGGAAACTTTGTCCAGAGCATTTCTTTTTCTTTTCTTTTTTTTAACATTCTGGAATCTTCCAGGCGGAGAATAATTTAAAAAAAAAAAAGCTAGAAATTTCAAAAATGACCTAATACATGTTCAGCCTTCACATAGAAAGCTGAAGGCTGAACTCCAGCGTTGCGTTACGGTTCGTAGCTGTCACCTGCTATCACGCACGGAGAGGCACTTACATCCCACCCACGAAGCACCGCACCAACATCGCTGGTGAGAGAAGCTAAATGGTCCTGTAGAGCTAAATCAGATTAAAGAATACTGATGAGCACAGCAGAGCTGGAATAATGTGACTTCATTCGATATTACTACTAACCACTGAAAAAGCTTTTCTTTTTTAATCATTACTTTTTCTCCTTTAATTTGGTTTTCTGGACAAACTGTTTCAACATGTTTGTAACAAACGTGCCTAAAAAGTATCATTTCTCAGCGTTTCTGTAGACTGGGTCCAACTTTAAATGATGAAGATATAATGTAGCCTTTGATTGGATGTTTACTTTATTTATTTACTTTGTTTTGTTTGTTTGTTTATTGGAGAAATTGAACTTGGACCATTTGTGGGAACTACAGGCTTTGGAACTAGAACTCGGAGAGATCTTTAGGACTGAAAATATTAAAAATCGAGAGAAGAAATAAAAGCGGATCATACCGACAGAGCCCCCCCGGGGGGGCGCTTCAAGAAAGCACTGTAGAAAACATGGGGGTCATGGCACTGCTGGTTTGTAAGCAACTTACACACAAGTCTACTCTACTTTCAGTACGATTGGAGACCAGCAGACATCACGATCATTAATAGAAAACACGTATGTACATTAGGTGGAGCAGAGCCCAGCGTTAGGCTTCAATCTGGACTTTTCAAATTGCACTTTGATCTCAGCATTGCTCGGTCGAGCTGCCGTCCCTCTGTAGTCTGTTCACGTCTGGGTCTGACTGTAGCACCTGTCGGCTGGTCTGAAGAGGGCTCACTGTAAGGCTGGTACAGGTGACACCACGCGTGTCCACCAATCCGTTCACCTCTTATGTCGAGTGCCATCTGCCTGAAACACTGAAAGCTCTTCGAGTTTACCGGGCGTTCAGCCTTCAGAGGCACGACATCGACACCACAGTCCAACGTAAACAGGAACACGTTGTTCTGTCATCCTGTAAACTAATAAGTCATTTATGTAAAACGGTAAATGGGCTGTTTCTTATATATTGTTTTTTTTTTTCCATCTGAGCACTCAAAGTGCTTTATGCAACATCGCGTGTGACAAACGTGTGAGGGCCCCGTGGAAGGCTTCGTGTACAGCAATGTGAAAAAGTATTTCCTTTTTGTTTTGTGTGCATATTTGTCACATTTTCATGTTTCAGGTCAGAGCTGTTCAATTAAGAACTCACACAGAACGTGTCTGACAAAGTGAAGCAGGCTAAAAGATATCAGAAAACGACACATGAGGACACGGCGCCGTGTCGAGGCTCACGCTATCCACACAGAGAACGTGGAATGAGCAGCATGACAATGACACATGACACACAGCAAGTCCACCTCACAACCCACATGAAGACTTTTGAATGGCTGAGTCGAAGTCGTGATGTAAATCAGGCTGAGACGCTTCATCCTGGCAAACCCTCCAATGTGCGCCTCTGCAAGCAGAGCGGGCGGGGCCAAAGTTCCTCCACGGGGAAGTAAAACTCGTCGCCACTTATTGCAAACGCTTACTTTGAGCCGCTGCCGAGGGTGGCACAACCAGCTGTTAGCTTTAGGGGGCAGTCACTTTTCACATAGGGCCAGGTAGGTGTGGATAATGTTTTCCAACAATAAATAAAATTATAATTCCTCATATAAAAGCACATTGTGTATTTAGACAGGTTATGTTTGATTTCTATTAAAACGAGAAAGTCTGGAACATAGACGTGTGACAAATGTGCAAACAACAACAAAATCAGGAAGGGGTCAGATACTGCCTCACAGCTCTGTACGTGTGCAGTTATTTTATCTGATTAATCACAAAGTGGTTAGGTAGTAAGCATCATCATTAATAACAAAGGCCAAATGTGCTTTCTTGGAGTCTGACACAGCGCTACAACTTTTTAACGACTCGAGTCTCCGCGTCAGGTTAACTGGACCCTGGAGCTGCTGCACGGCACACTTTTTTTAACTTTGCAAATACAAATTTTAAATCACTGAAATAATGAGATGATTAAGTAGCTGCCTTTGGGCCCACTAATACAGAGGGACCTGAATGAGCACATTGGGCCCCTACAGCCTTGACTTGATGGATTTTCTGCTGAACATGTTCATGTCTGCCCATGAAGGAAGCCTCTGCTACTGGTAACACAGCGATGAGGCCCTCTTCACGGCCCTTCGTTAATATTTAGTTGATGTTTAAAAGCAGCTGGGAGGCCCGACAGGAGCTCACAGCTCAGGCACAAGTCTCACCACAGGAGATAAGGAAGATTTCGTTTTTTCATTCTGTCTATTTCTTAGTAGCTAAAATGCCATTATCTGTACTGCTCTTATTGTTGCCTACATGTCTGATAGCTCTGCTTTCCCCGTTGTTTTGCTTGTCGTGTGGACGTCAATCCAAACGCCAGCATCCGGAGCAGACATCGGGGTTGTATTTGGGATTTTCCAGGAGCCGCCACGGCTCTAGGACTGAGCCACAGCCAGCGTATTGACATACCCGTGCGGACACATGTCGTTCTCGGACACGCAGTGGGAGAACTGGGCGGGGTTGCTCCCGCCAGTCAGCCTGCGGACCCCACGGAACGCCACACACTGCTCCAGCAGCTCCAGCAGCTTACACGCCAAGAAGAAGATGTTTTTGAACATGAACACCGACACCGGCATCTTGTAGACGTAGACCTGGAAACACCTGACCACCAGCAGGGGCGCATTAACCACCAGACCCGTGGAGAAGCGGGCCCACAGCCACCTGCAGCGTAGCTCGGACGCCGTGAGCTCATACAGCCAGACCACCGGCACGGCCAGGGCCACAAAGTACACCGAAATCACGGTGTACTTGAGGTAAAGCGTGGGGATCTCGTTTCTCAGCAGCATCTCCACCAGCGTGAAGCTGTCCAGCAGGTCCAGACAGGTGCCCATGAAGCAGCTCTGGGAGTGGTGCCGGGTCGAGCCGTTCAGGTCCTCGATGATGGAGTTGATGAGGCAGAAGAGCAGCGGCACAGACAGCAGCATGACGATTTTGAAGCCGGTCGCTCCGAACGGGACCTTTAACGTGATCAGCTCCAGGATGGAGGTCTCCAGGATGAGCACCACCTTAGGGGTGCAGGCGATGACGTAGATGAGCCATGCAAGGTAGGCGTAGGTGAACTCTCCGAGGTTGCAGCCGAAGATGGAGCTTTTCTGGTGAAAGCCGCAGGCCCGCTCCCTCTTACTCCGCGCGTTCTTCATGAAGAAAATGCCCCAGCCCGAAATCACCACGAGGTCCGTCGCTATCCACGAGCACCAGTACAGGTCCGTGAAGATGATGAGGTAGAAATCCAGAACGCCGCCCTGGAAGATGAGGAGGAGGAAGCACAGCGCCTTGTACAGCATGCTCCTCTTGGATTTGTGCGCCAGCAGGGGAGCGGTCTGCACGAACTCCCCTGATGTCATGATGCTGGCGGCGGCTGCGGATGAGGTGACCAGGGCCTGGATGCTGCCGCTGTCCTCCGGGATGATGCTGCCGCTGGTGGTCTGGGTGTCGCGGCTCCTGCTGAGCTGGCCGTCTTCGGAGGAAAAGGAGATGGGGGAGTTGGGGCAATCGCTCGCTTCGGGTGAGAAATAATCGGCCTTCGGATTGTCTTTTGCAGTTTCAGTGACCATTGTATTTGTGCTGTCGCCTCCCTCTCAGCTGTTTTCTTCCTTCTAGCTGCTTTAAAGGTGGAGAGAATCAGCCCGGCGCAAAGAAAGGCACGGACTCGTGGAACGGATCCCATCCTTCCTCTGCTTTTGCGCTCATTTCCATTCGTTCCTCACACATTCTGACGTAAGAATGTAAAAGTAGTACTTCGCTGCTGGAAAGGTTTTGATTGCTGTGTAGTTGCTGTTAGTTTCGGTTTATCAGATAAACGAAAGTCCTTTTTAAAGACCAAGGATCCCTTTAATTCGAATGGAGAAGTTCAGATCACACCTACATCAATGAACAGACATAATCTGAGCGAACGGGACTGAACTCCGTCTAAAGCACCAGTCGGTGTAAAGGCGCACATCGGGGCTGGGCTGGCATCATTTACCCAAAACAGTCTGTGCAGGTTCTCAGTCATCCAGGTCATTGTGGTCCAAGGGGCGTGGAAAGAAAAGCGCTTGGACTTCAAGTTTCTTTGCTCTTAGAAATGAAGGAGCGAGAGATGAAACGTCCCAGACGCTTTTCTTTCCAAGCGCCTTAGACGATATCATGAATCATTTTCATCCCCATTAGTTGATTTTCTTGTCCACTCCTCCTCCCCCTTTCTAACCAGAGACGTGGGGTCACATCAGCTGCTGTCGCTGAAATGTTGACAAAGGGGACGTTTGTCAACACGGAAAAGCCTCCAGAGTGTTCAAAGTGTTGATTAAGGGGAAATAAAACCACATCTATGTGGGCCTGTGTGAAAAAGTGACCTTCCTTAAACCCAACAACTGGTTGTCCCACTCAAGGCAGTGACAACTGAAATCAAGTGTTAGAAACACCTGCCAATGAGTTTTCCTTCACTGTGGAGGAGCTTTGGCCCTCCCTGCTCTGTGACTTCTTGGACGAGTCGATGCTCCGCGCTGTAATATTGGTCAGCCGGCCAACAGGTAAAAATTAAAAATGCTTTCCTAAATGAAGTCTGTGTGGCAAGGGGTTATGAAATGATCAATGTAGAACTGTAAAATACAACAGCACATGGAAAGAATGTCTGGAAACATCAGGTAGCCCAGGTATGAGTTGACCAGCACGCTGCTTTACATATTTAGCATTATGGGAAACACGTAGTTTTAAATGTGTCACAACTGAAGGAATTCTTCGTGGAAGACAAGCGTATGCTCCCACAACAACAAAGGCTCAAATTTGTTGTTGCTTAAAACAAAAAAAACAAACAACTAAAAATGTGAACGTTTAGTAAAGCTGAGGGGAAGCATAAAAAAACTCCACACAGCAAAAGGCTTTTGAAACTTTAATGTCAAGTTAAGATGGATGGCTGTGGAACATTGAAAACACTCATTTCAGTATAAACATAAGCATTCCAGTGGCATTCAACAAGTCAGCAGCAGCTGTCAGGAGTGTGCGGCTCAGCGCCACGGCTGCCTGAAGTCCTTCCGAGCTCCAGCAGGGACTTTCTAGCCTGGTTCCGGGAGGGCTTGGTTTGTGGCGCCTCAGCTCCCCAGAGGTGGGGTTAGAGGGTGGCGGCTTTCAAAAGCAGCCACGATTACATCATTTCTGTGACTCGTACTGCAGTTTGCACGTGTGTGGTGCAAATATTCTGTCCAAATCCAGGTGATCATCCACAGGTGCACTGAGTTAGCAGATGCTTCAGTTATTGAGCAGCTCACAAAACGTGTCCACTGGTGGCCTGGACGCATCACTGGGGCTCCGTGTCGGTCAGTAGTATTGCTGTAACAGTGACAACCCGTCGATGTGTCTGACAAACTTGAGCTCAAAGTCTCAGGTGAGAACGCCCGCCCCCCAAACCTTTGTTCAGGTGTAATCAGTCACCTTATTTGTCCCATACAACACAAACTCCTTTGTTTCCTTTGAGCTTTTGGAGCTGTTCAATAACGGAAGACCGACAGTAACACGACGCCTCTCCGGCATCGCGGCATTTTAGTTCATCGTTGGGATTTTCTACAGTTTGAGGTATAAAACGCTTTAAGCCTTGAACGGCGTGAATGTGGGAAACGGTTTGCAGCGGAAGATGTAATTTATTAACCATCAGCACAATATACGAGCTGTCGTCAGCTTTCATCAACAAAAAGTTCCGATCTCCAAAAACCATCCATAAAATCTGACAACACGCCGTCGCGGTTACAGTAAACGGTGCCGAGTAAGCTCGAGTGCATCTGTAAAGTCGTTATGTACAAACACCTGGCGAGGTAAGAAGTCAAAGCCCCGCCCACTAATAAACTCGACAATGTTTATTATTTGAAGAAAGTTATAATCTTTGTTAAATTTTATACGGAGTTCTTTATCATTTCCTTTTAACATGAACCACACAAGAAAGACTCACAAGAATAAATGTCTAGAAAATGTTTAGCACGAGTGCACCGACTTGTTGGTTTTTCCTTTTTTTTGTTTTTTAAATATTTTAGAAGTTCATTTATTAATGGCCTGCTTAAAGGCACTGCCACAATACAGGGGTGGAGGGAAAGCTACTGTCCATCACTCGCACAAGACAGTCCATTCTAGTGTCTAGTATATACGGGGGGGGGGTGGATGTAGGGCGACGGCGGGTGGCGCTGCTATAGGTAAATCTCATAGAAATCGTCCAGCTCCTCGTGAAACAAGTCCCACTCGTCCTCCGAGTCCGTCACCTCGTCGTCGGTTCCTGCGGCGAGCAGCATGAGGAGCATGTCGCTCAGCTCGAACGTCACCATCTCCTCGTCCTCGTTATCGAAGGAGTCGGTGCTTTCCCGCTCGTCGAGGATGTCCCACAGCGGCGTTCGCCTCGAGTTCTGAAAGGAACCAGAAGGAAAACGTACGACACACACACACACACACGTAAAGCTACATTTCTGTACTTGTATGTCATTTCACATTCATATCTCTGCCTGTGTTTCCTGCACCAGTCGTGCCTTCCAGTTACATCAGAGTAAAAAGGAAGGGTGGACTTAGAAAG
This sequence comes from Hemichromis elongatus, assembly GCA_015108515.1. Lineage (NCBI taxonomy): Eukaryota > Metazoa > Chordata > Actinopteri > Cichliformes > Cichlidae > Hemichromis > Hemichromis elongatus. The sequence goes on from VUQR01024814.1 coordinate 15,801, forward strand.
CTGGTGCTTGTAGATTATGTCCGACTGACCGAGCCGGTCCATCTTACAGCTGTGAAGCGTCCACTGTTGGCCGTCTCAGTGGATGGTGACCGTTCACACTCCTATGAGCTGAAATCTTCTCTACAACGCGCCCACTGCACGTGTCCCGCCCCCTACCGCACACGTGCAGTGGGCGTCCTGAGCAGAACATAAGCACGCTCTCTGCTCGGGTACGACAGATAAAGTTACCCGGTTCCTGCTGTTGGATCCGGTCTGTCTTCGCTGAGGCTGAGCTTCCTCCAGCCGTCCATCAGGGAAGGCGTGCTTGTAGAAGCAGTTTGAGCCGAAGGGGCACGTTCCACGACCCTCGTCAAAGTATCGGCACGGCTTACTTCTGGAGAAAGGAAAGGGAAACCAGAGTGTAAATACACCAGGACAGCACAGCGGGGGAATCGAGCAAGAATGAAGCATTTCACTGATCAAAGACACGTTTTTCTCCCGTATATCTGCTCGATTATCAACAGTGATGGGAGTAACAGAGTTACTTTTTCAGTAACGAGTAATCTAACTAATTACTATTTGTATCGTTACGACGCCGTTACCGTTACTAACAAGAAAACGCGATGCGGTCGCGTTCCTATTTTCCAACAAACAGACGGGTGAAGCTGTCTCCATCTTACTGCCCCTTGTATCAGCAGCGCTGAAGTGGCGTCTACGTCAGTAATCTGGACGCTACAGCTTTAAGCAGCTGCGCGCTCCCGCAGACGGCGATCACTTTGTAGCGCAACACCTAAAGCTAAGGGGGCAAAACAATCACAGGAGTGCTGCTGTTTGACTGAGGAAGGATAAAGTAGTGGTGGTAAGACGATCACATGACCACTTACACAGTTTTACATGGTGCTGATAGGCCACGTAAACCCAGAGTCATGATAAACGATATATACGCCGTGTTTTTACCATCGGGTTTACTGTCCGAGGACAGCGCTAGCTAGCACTCCCACAGCAGATGGTGTGATGCTTTAGTGAGCGTGTGCTTGTGCCGTGTGAACTCTACCCCATGCCGTCTTTGTATTTCTGGATGAGTTTCTGCTTGTCGTCCTTGTCTTCCACCCAGTACTCACTCGGGATGACAAAATTGGATGTGATTCGACACTCTGGACAAGACCTGCCCCCAAAAAGAAAAAAGAAATCGACACAAAAAAAATTGTTAGGATCCTTTTGGATTCCCTCACATGTTGGCGAATGCACTGATTGTCATCACCTTACAGTGCGACAGCCTGCAGGTGCCTACTGCTGTGATTATGAGCTATAGAAATAAAATCAAACTGAATCAAACATCGTTGGTTCCTTTTAACAACCAAGCATGCACTCACACTCCGATGGCTGCATCACGATGGATGTCCAACTGTCCTTGGTAGGGTTTGCTACCAAGGACAGTTGGACATGTGGACTGGAACAACTGGGGATCAAACCATCACCTCCTGAGAGAAGGGCTAGTGCAGGGTCTCCACCTCCAGGCCTGGAGGGCCGGTGTCCTGCAGGTTTTAGATGTGTCCTTGATCCATCACAGCTGATTTAAGTGGCTGAATCACCTCCTCAACATGTCTTGAAGTTCTCCAGAGGCCTAATAAACTAATCATGTGACTCAGGGTGAGATGTAAAACCTGCAGGACACCGGCCCTCCAGGCCTGGGGGCGGACACCCCTGGGTTAGTAGAAGGCCTAGGCAGGAAGTGTCGCGTTTTCAGCTAAGACACTTTGGTTGCTGAATCACGTCGTGTGCGTTTTCTTGACAGAGCTGTGGTGAACCTCGTGTTTTCTATAAGCATCGTTTTCGACCCATCTCGGTTTGACCCCTGGCTGCTCCAGTCTACATGCCAAACCCTCGCTCTCCGATCCTTGCTAGTATGAATGAGTGAATGAGCAGAGTGGGCTAAAGTGATTGAGTGCTCAGGTACGTGAACACGTCCATGTAGCTTTTATTATGGCTGAAACGTCTGAGAACAAGCTCTGATGTTCCACAGACGCGTGCTCCACAGATGGATCCTACACCGTCACGTTGTTTTCCAGAGCAGTAACAGAGCGAGCTACTTACTTGATGATTTTGCTCTCAAACTGCTTGGCACTCCTCCACTTGCGAATGCACTTCAGACAGTAGCAGTGGTTGCAGTTGGAGAGGATGCCAAAGCGGCGCTCGCTTAGGTTGACCTTCTCAAACACCACCTCCATACACACACCACACATCATGTCCTTGCTTCGTTGGATGGCAAATGATATCTCCATGTCTTTCTCGTGGGCTTCAATGCATGCCTGAAACAGGAAATGATCATCAGTAAGCGGAGCCTGAAGGTATGAAGCATGAACACATCTGAGAGACATTCGCTGCACGAGTCTTTCTCAGCTTTAATCGACTTCTTGCAAACTGGATGGCGTTAGTCAGACTGCAGTTAGGCAGGAGTACCAACACTGACAGATGCAAAAGACGGGTTGAAGGAATCTGGAAAAGAAATCCACGCGAAGAGTCCTAACGGCAAATAGGGCAGCCGCCCGGTTTACACACACGCACGGGCACGAAGGTCGTGGTCAGTGTGGGACTTAGTGACTTCTTTAAACTGTTCCTTTTTCCAGGATGGACGGATGGAATAGCAAATGTTTGCTTTATCACTAGTAAACAACAACTGGAAATAAATTCAATAAATTCAAAATGAATTTATTCGAATGTTTTATAAACACACACAAGCTCACACACACACACACACACACTTATAGAAATGTGAAATGTCCAATGTGCAACCATCCAACATTTAAACATGTCCACAGTAACTGCATAAATGGCAAAAAAGTGCAATAAACTACAAAAAATGTAAATAATTTTTT
>VUQR01024816.1:0-17059 GCA_015108515.1 Hemichromis elongatus
CGACTGGAATTTTTCAGTAATACCATTAGAATCTAAGAAGGTCTGAAGTTGTTTACAGACCACTTTTTCCAGGATCTTTGACATAAAGGGAAGCTTAGAGATCGGTCTATAATTAGAACTAGTATGTCAGCTGAAACCAACGGGAAACGTGAAGAAGACAAAAGAAGAACAGATCAAAATGCTAATAAAGCTAACAGAAAGAAGCATACACATCACAGAAGACTGGTAGCAAAGAGGTCAAAATGTATAGTGACAGATAAAACCACAGTTTATGTAAGCAGGACGCAGCAATCAGAAGTCGCATGCTAGACGCATGTCTCCTCAAGAACTTCAAGCCATTACAGAAAGAAATGAGAAGCTCCGATGATTCAGTCCGTCACAGACACAATGGATTTGACACTGGAAATAGAAGAGAGACAAAAGACACACTCTTGATCTGGGATCCAGTCGTTGTTTTGATTCTTACATGACTTTGAATCCATCCTCATTTCCAGGGGACCCACATGTCACATGAGCCACTTCGTTTGGGCACAAACGCTTATCTTTCTCATTGTGACAAGAATATGTTGTTCGTCAATGCTGTTTGGTTTCTTATCACTATAATTAAGTCACAAATGTTTTCTGCTGATTTTAGTTTCATCTAATTCTGCATTTGTTGTCTATATGTCTGTCTCAATAGTTTTGGACAGTGAGGCAAGTGAAGTCATGAAATCCATTTCATTCATAAAATATCCATCTGTCGCATGGGGTTGAAACTCAGTCATCCCGCTTTCTATGCAGTCATGTGTTTTTAGTCTTTAAACCCGCTCTAATTGTCTTGTGATTTCATTTTCAAGTTCTTGTAGAGGAGAAGGAGTTGGTGCCAGAAATGAAAGAGTCACTGGTAAAGCCAGCTACTCCACAAAAAGGTACCCAGCCGCTTCCTTAAACCTCTTTATGTGTGTTTCTGTGGAGGGCTTATTAAGGCATTCAGAAAAGAATGTCACTCTTATGCAAATATAAATCTTTGACTGTGTCATGAAACAAAATAGACCAAAACAAGGTGTTTACAAAGAAGGAATGCAACATGAACTTCTGCTTCTTTTTCTGTAAGATGAAGGTGATTAGATAGAACACTTTTGCTGAAATTCCTGTACACTCTTTACTTTAAGAGAGCAAACCACAAGCTGCTGTTAAAGAGCAAAAAGCTGCCAAAAGGCCTGAAGTCACCGACAGTGCCACGTTGGAAAAGACAATGACTCTACAAAAAGAAAAGCCAGGTATTCAGACAGTGATTCTGGCTAACACCTTTAGAAATATTACATGTTTTGGTGATTAGACTTCAGTTCTTTCTTTTTTATACTTAAAGTGGTCGAGACACAGCCCGTTGTGACGGCTGAAGAACCAACTAAGATGATTGCAGAGGAAGAAAAACCACTAACAAAAAAGATATCACCTGTAACAGGTAGAGCTATTTAACGGACTGTGATGAAATGTCCTCTTTGTTTAAGGTGTTTAGTCTGTTTCAGTTTCTTTTTTTTTAACTTCTTGTTTGATAACAGCAGTTTCAGTTATATCCCATTGTGTGTTTGTACTGTTGCTGCTCTGGGTCTTTCTCCTGCTGGAGGACAGGACTCTCAGCCAAAGTACAGCCTCTCTGTCTATTGTTGCAGTGTTAGTGTCTGTTGGTGATTAATGTATTGATCTTGAATTCAACATAAGCTTCTGTGTCCTTGTACACAACCTAACTTCATTGTATTCTTTACTTACGGTGTTATTTATTTTCTCTTGTTCTTCAACTAAATGAAAAGATAGTGAACTGGTTTTTCTCTGCATGTGAGTTTAAACTGTCTTCTCCACATTAAATTAAAACTTTTTGAACTATGTTTTTATATTAGATGAATCCAAGGGGCCGGTCCAAGCACCAGGAGGAGTCAAGAAAGGTAGGAGTACCCAGTACACTCAGTGTAGAGCTACTAGCATGTATGGAGTAAATGTCTCAAACGGTGCGATCCACAAGCCTGACCTACAATTTACAAATGTTAACAATTATTGTATAGCTTTTTAGGACTCACAAGCGTGTGCTTCAATCCACACACAACTGCAAAACAGTTTAAACACACCTCAATCTATTTCACAAATTCAAATACACTAACTTGGATAAATGCTAATGATTTGCACACAGTTTATTCAAGTTCAGCTTCACAAATTGGATCCATATGTCTTTCAAAAAGCTCCCACTCGCTCGCTTACAAAACCTTAAATACGAGTGCACGAGCGGCCTGATGTGCACAGATTACGCCACATGCCTCTGTGGGTTATGGACACAAATTTCAGGCTGCCGGCTTTTTAAAGTTGTCAAAAACCACAAAACCACAAACATAAGTTGTGGCAATGTGCTGGTGCTGGCTTTCTCTGTAGTCCTGTGGGGGTAAAAAAAAATTCTAAATAAATAGAACAACCTGTCATCCCTCTACTATCAAACATAGTGTAGCCTGTAAATAATAGTAGTTTAAATAAGCTGCTGCTACATGCTGGACATGCTGCTGGGAAGACTCATTCAGAGCCCAGCTGTAGATGGGGGAACACCATGGTTGTACATCACTGTGGATCCTTCTCTGGAGTGAGTATGTGCTAAATAACCTCTGTATATAATCCAGGTAATGTGGAATAACTCTTTCATGTTAATCCTACCATTCTCTAATAAAAGAAGGCTAACATTAATGTTAGCTTAATCACTAATTCTTAATCTTTCAACCTTTAAATGGTATATAACCTTTTATCGGTTACTGGGTAGTGTCTGTAATTGAGTTGTTCTGCTTATTTAAAAAAGAAACACGCACTTCGAGAAGCAACGCAGTAATATAGAGGAAGCCCAGATTTGCACTGTGACATCTACACGATGTGTGAGAAGCTGGCAGCCTGAAATTTGTCTCAAAATCTCACGTGGGCATGCAAAATGATCCTTGCGTATCAAGCGATTCATGCACTTCAGTTTAAGGTTGGGTAAGTGCGCAAGTGAGATAAGTATACTTTTAGACAATTGTGTGCACAGAAAGCTTTTGAAAGAGAAAATGATCCAATTCTTGAAGCAAAACTTAATCACTTGTGCGTAAATGATCAGTATTCATTCAGATTTGCTTACAGGCATTTGTAAAATAGTTTGAGGTGTGGTCACATTGCTTTATATTTGTATGTGGATTGAAGCTCTTGTGAGTTCTCAAAGCCTTTTTGAAACCTCTCTCCAAAAGCATGCAAACAACTATGCATGTATATCTGTCAGTTCGACTCGGTTAGATTTTTTTTATTAAGCTGATCACTAATATGCAAATTCCCTATTAGCCCTACTAAATGCACCATTAAACGTTCTATCCTTTCTTGGAGAAACTGAAAGTGTCCCTGTCATCTTTTATGTCTTTTTTGTTTCTGCTGTTGTTCTTATATCATTCAAAGTTATCTTCCTAAAATCCCTGATTACATTTTTATCCCTTGTATATTAATAGTTACTTATTGTTCACATGTTGCTATTCGCTTTGTTTGTACAAATTGTAATTTGAGCTTCATTTACTGACAGTAAACTTTTACTTTACATACAAACTATGTTTAACCAAGTAATATGAAACGTTTGATGCCTCAGAAACAGTTCAACACAAAAAGGGTAAAATTAACGTGGAAGAGGATGGGACATTTGACATCCCCACGTTGAAAAAGACAACCAGGGTCATGAGAGAGGTGGAAGAAGAACAAGAGATTATCGTATTGAAGAAGATCCCATCGGTTCCACGCAAAGAGCCTGAACAAGAGGAATTACCTCTGGTCACCAAGACCACAGTTTTTAATGTTGAGGAGATGGTACATAGAGAAGAATCTGCTGAGATTACGTTTGTCACCACGAGACATGTGGAGGAGAAGAAGCTAAGAGAGAAAGCAGACGTGGTGAAAAAGCCAGAAGTTATTCAACCTCAAGAAGAAGAACATAAAGAAACTCCTAAAGATGCATGGACCCGACAGAAGCCTGGTGCAAAAGATGAGAAACCAAAAGATACCATTTCTCTAAAGAAAACTCCTAAGACACCTAAGGAGGAGGAACACGCCCCACCTGGTACAGCGCTAAAGAAAGTTAAAAAATTGCCTTTAGATGAAGTGGAACCAGAAGTGCTCAAACTGAAACCTTTTAAGAAGCCTGTTAAACCAGCAGAGGAACCAGAGAAAGATAAGAAGGAGAGGCCAGAGAAGGACACGTCACCTTTTCAGAAGGGGGAAAGGCTTCCCAGACAGGTGGAAACCACAGAACCTCCAAAGCAATCTGAGAAACAACCTGTTGGAGTAAAGGAACCACCAGCCAAGGTGCCAAAACTAGGAGACAGAAAGAAATCTCCAGAGAAGGAGCCTGAAGAGGACAAAAAGCCAACAAAGGTGAAGAAGATCCCAACAGTGGAGCCAGAGGTAGAAAGCGTCAAGTTGAAGCCCTTTGACAAGCTTGCCAAACAGGCCACAGAGCCTGAGAAGAAACCAGCAGAGGAGAAAGAAAGGAGGTCAACCGATGATCTGCTAAAACGTCGCACAAGTCCAGATGAGAGCCCTGAAGAACGGAACCGACAGGCTAAACCAAAGAAACCTGAGATCCCAGCAGCTCCAGAGAAGAAACCAGTGAAACCAGAGAAGGTAGATGAAGCTCCCTTGGAAAAGACCATACTTCCTGTTCCAGCCCCTGCTGAGAAACCTGAAAAGGTTCTTGAGGAGAAAAAACCTCTCCAAGTGAAGAAAAGAGTTATATCAAAGGAAAAAGAGGAAGAAGTATCTCTAAAACCTGTAGAGCAGCTCAAGAAGGTAGAGCTCAAAAAGACGCCATCCCCGAAAGTCGAGAAACTTAAAGAAGCAGAGACAGTTCCAGCTGAGAGAAGGCCAAGTGTTGACAGACTCAAAAAGCTTCCTAAAACTGTTTCACCCAAAGAATCTATAGATGATGTGACTCTAAAAAAAGTCCCAATGAAGCCTTTGCAAGAGGAAGACAAGGTTGCAGAACCTGCAAAGCCTGATAAAGGGAAGGTTCCCTTGGTAAAGGAAGTCTCTCCAGGAGCCGTGGAGATGAAGAAGGTCGCCACTCATCCAGAGGAGGAAGTATTTGAAGAGGAGTTTGAAGCTGAGAGTGAGGCTGTGCCAGAGGGAGAGGAGGCATGGGGCTGGGAGCTGGTTCCACAGGAGAGTTACGAGCTAGAGGACTGGGAAGGTGAAGCAGAGGAAGGTGCTGTGGAGGTTCCAGGGGTGGCCAGGAGAGGTGAGATGGTGGCAACTTCGATGACAACCCAAAAAGAAAAAACCATGCCTCCCTGCCATCAGTAATATCCACTCATCTTCGCTTCATAACCTCATCTAAAATCATTTTCCCTCCATCGTATTTTAAGTGTGATGCAATTTCTTCATCTTCTCCTTAGACTTGTGTAATCATTCCATGGCACCACTTTGTGTCATTTTTGTCATGTCGTTTATGTTTCTGCTCTTTGACCATTCTCCATTATGTATCGTCCCCATTCATCTTTGTTCTTTCATTTATTTTCATTTTAATGTATGTTCTTCATCACGGTGTTTTTGTCTACCCCCATGTGAGTGTCATTATTTCATAAACTTACCATCAGAATCAATTCATAATCCCCAGTCTACTCACTACACTGTATTTCCTTACCCTGGCATGTTTAGCACAATAAGTATGTATGATTAGCCTGTGAGCATCAAATAATTGACATTCTTTCTGAACAGAGGGACAACCAACAGAGGAAGCAGGAAGAGGTAGAGGTAGAGGGCTGAAACGTAAGTTTTGCCTTGATAAACCAATGATGTTCGAGCAAAACCAGTGTTACAGTTTATCCGGAAAGGATTCACAGCGCTTCATTTCTTTCACAATTTGTCAGATTACAGCATTATTCCAAAATGGATTAAATTCATTGTTCACCTCAAAATCTGCACTTAGTACACTATAATGACAAAGCCCAGATTTCCCAGCTTTACACTGGGACATTTAAACGCAGCTGGCAGCCTGAAATTTGTCATGCAACGTAATCTGTGTGCATCAGGCTATTCATGCACTCAAAGTTATGGTAATAATACAAACAGACATCTGTATACACAGCTAGCTTTGTGAAAGAGAAATTGATTCAGCTCGTAAATCTAAACGTAATTGTGCGTAAATGATCAGTATTTATTCAGGTTTGGTTACAGGTATTTGTAAAATAGTGTGATCATGGATTGAAGCATACTCTCATGAGTCCTCAAAAGCTGCAAACAAATCCCTTTCTGAGACCGCTCTCCAGAAGCAGGACTCACTCTGTAACCATGCATATATATTTTAGGTCATCCGTTCGACACTATTAGGCTAAAAAGACATCGAGCTGATCACTAATGTGCGAATGCTAATATTCTTTATCAGTCCTGGTAAATGGACCATTAAATTTTCAATTTTTTCTGTAAGAAGAATATCTTTATGCTCTTTTGTTGCTGTTTGATTCAAAATTTTTTAAAACGCATGCATGTCCGTATTCAGAGCCTTCGCCATGGCACTCAGACTTGAGCTCATGACATGACATGACAGCCCACCTGGAGTTTGCTAAAAGCCACCTGAAGGACTCTCAGACCATGAGAAACACAATTCTCTGGTCCAGTGAAACAGAGTTTAACCCTTTCACGCACAGTAGTCACTACAGTGCACAGAAAAGGCTGTTTTCTTGTATTTGTGTCAGTGTTGATTGTATACTTACACATAAACCGTTACGTTGGACACTGTTGTGTCACTCCACACCCTGACAAAGGGGATGTTGTCCACCTAAGTGGACATGTAAATAACGATTTGAAAGATACATGTTTAAAAAATGAAGTTCAAAAATCCGTTTTTCAGGCCTAAAGATGAATAGAAATAAAACTCCTGATGGAGCTTTTCATAATTCATGCATGAAATGGTTAAACTCTTTGGCCTGAATGCCAGGTGTCATGTCTGGAGGAAAGTAGACATCACCTGGCCAATGCCGTCGCTACAGTAAAGCATGGTGGTGGCAACGTCATGCTGGGGGATGCTTTCAGCAGCGGGAATTGAAGACTAGCCAGGAAAGATAAAAACAGCAACGTACAGAGACTTCTTTGATGATAATTCACTGCAGAGCGCTCCAGACCTCCGACTGAGTAAAAGGTTCACGTTCGTAGACCACCCCTGTAGACCGAAGATTGGGAGAAAAATCGGTGTGCCAAGCTTGTAGCATCACATTCAAAAAGGCTGCCATTGCTGTTAAAAGTGCTTCAACATGTATCTGAGCAAAGGCCCCGAATATTGATGTAAATGCGGTTGTTTTGTTGTTTGTTTTTTTATTTGAAGAAATTTACAAAACATTTCAAGCTTTTATCAGTTTGCCATTGTGTGCTAAAAAGAACTGATCCATTTTGCTGTTACATCACAAAATGTGCAACAAGTAAAGCGCTGTGATCCTTTACTGATGCACTATACAGACACAGATATGATGATGTAAGTGTGTAATTTATTTTCCAAATGAAATGTGAATTGATAGTCTTCAATTTGCTTATTCAGCTAAGCAGACCCCATCTCCTGGAGAGGGCAGGGGTCGGGGGCTGAGGCCTGGTGGGAAAGGACCCCCACCACCAGAGGAACCTTTTGCAGGTTTCAAGCTCAAAGCGGTCCCTCTAAAGTTTATCAAAAAGCTTCAGGACATTGTTCTGCAGGAAGCCGAGTCTATCGGCTCATCTGCTGTCTTTGAATGCGAGGTCTCACCTTCCACTGCTATAACTTCTTGGATGAAAGATGGCAGTAATCTTCGTGAGAGCCCCAAGCACAAGTTCACTTCTGACGGCAAAGATCGCAAATGTAACATCATAGATGTCCAGCTGTCTGACACTGGGGAATATACGTGTGTGGCCAAGAACGCTGGCAAAGAGATATCTTGCACCGCCAAGCTCATCGTTGAAGGTATAACAATGTTTTGGCAGTCCTGAGATGCACAGAATGTAACCATTGCAATCCCCTTAAATAATGTGTGATGTCTCTGCTATATTGTGACCTTACAGAGCTACCTGTGAAATGGATCAAAGAACTGGAGGAGGAGACATCAGCAATCAAGGGTCAGCCTGTGTATATGACCTGCGAGCTGAACAAAGAGAGGGATGTGATATGGAAGAAGAATGGTGAGGTCCTCAAGAAAAAGGAGGGCAAGACTCAGATCAATATCATTGGTATGCAGCACGCTGTGACCATCCAGAACTCCACGGAGGAGGACGCTGGTGTTTTCTCCTGTGAAGTGGCTGGCCAGGAGGACGTTAAGACTCAAACAAATGTCAAAGTGATTGGTAAGCATCATAAGATGTGGTACACACTCCTACATATCGCACTACACACTGTTATCAAATTTTGTGGCTTGTTTTTAGTTTGCCTAAAGAAACAGAATTATCATTAGATTATTATATGTCTTGGTATCCTTTTCAAAACAAATGCCACAAAGTGTCCTGCAGCTAATTTTGATTTATTTCCACAGTTTAGACCTGAAATAAAGTTCACTGGAAATTTTCAAACTGAGTCTCGCTTAAAATTTAAACTAGGTTCAGAAAGAGCTGATTTTGTCAGCTCTGCCAATATTCAATGTTTTATTTGTGCAAATTCTGAATCATATGATTGTCACTGACTCAGTAATTTCAAAATTCAACAGAAATTGTCAAAGACTGGATAGTGAAACCACTGAGAGATCAGCATGTAAAACCAAAGGCTGCTGCGACATTTAAATGCGAGCTTTTCAAGGAAACTCCCAACTGGAAGTGGCTCAAAGGAGAGAATGAGATCCAGCCGTCTGACAAGATCGAGATCAAGAAGGAAGGAAAGGAGCTGACGCTCGTCATTAAGAACTGCCAGCCTGATGACGTAGCAGAATATGCATTGGAGGTGGAAGGACGCATCTACACTGCCAAGCTTACACTTGGAGGTTCATCTCTTTAGTTACTTATATTCATAGGAACTGTAATCCTTTAAAAAGTTATAATAGTTTTCTATTAGCTAGATGACATAATATTAAAATATCTGGGTACTAATTAGTAATAATGTGTTCACAGAGCGGGAGGCTGAGATCCTGAAGCCTTTGGTCAGCGTTGAGGTGGTTGAGATGGAAGATGCCATGTTTGAGACTGAGATTTCTGAGGACGATGTTCCCGGGGAATGGAAGCTCAAAGGGGAGGTTTTGACCAGATCCCCGGTAAAACACAAAGGACTTGTCTTCCATTAATATTGCTGCACATGTGTTCTTTAATTTGTATGTTCACTCTTTATTCATGGATATATTGTAATGTTTTCACTAGACATGCGACATCCAAATGGAGGGCGCAGTGCGTAGACTCAAGCTAAAAACCTGCCAGTTGGACCAGGCGGGAGAAGTGACCTACACGGCTCTGAACGCCATAACCAGTGCCATGCTTAATGTCAAAGGTAAGGGGAACTCCTGTCATCAAGACCTGGAAATGCAGTGTCCTGTAAAAGTGTCCTGTAAAAATAAAGGTGTAAGTTCTTACCCGGGGCATCGGGTGAGAGTGGACCTTACACCTTTACTGAAAAGGATCGACAAGTCAACTTGATCATTTGTGCCACCATATGCAGTCTGCTGTGGGATGTTCACTGTTTTCAGTGGCTGAATTGGGGTGCTGTATTTGCTGTTGTGTTTGTGGTACAGCCCGTTCATCGGACAGTGTCAAGTATAAATGTGTCTCTCTCTAAAGTTTATTTGTATCTTTTGTGCTTAAATGTTCTATTAGTGAGCACATGTTAGTGAATCTGTTACTGGACTCCATTTGAAAGGGACTTGGTTTTAGCAATAGCAACGGAGTTCTGCAACAAATCATTGATTTTTCCCAGCAAACATCCATCGGAGTACGGACTTTAAGAAGTGGAAAGAAGGACCTTCTTATTGTTGCATTCTCTGGGATGTGTGTTCAGAAGGTGTTTTTTCTACCCAGTGGCAAAACCTGAATATGGATATTCAGTAATATATATTGTTACTAACAACACACTGTTGCTTAATAATAACTTTTAGACTTTAACATAGAAAGTCCTTCAACACCTTGTGAGAAAGTGGGCTGATGTAGTTCGAGATAGGAAGAACTAAGTGTGCTGCAAAAGCACCTTTGCTGTCTTACTGACCACTTTAAGCACTTTGGAGTGATCTTCAATCTAGTCAATAGCAAGAAGTAACTTGGTGTTTTAATAGTCCCTGACATTAAGTGCTTCATGATTCAAGGAAATTATACAGCTAGAGCGACATTTAATAAGATACAGAAGGTACACTGACCGGGTTGTAGACTCCAGTCCTGTTGTGGTCTTCTGTTATGTTGTTGACATATTGTACCTATGTCACTTTCTATCTCAGAAGTCGAAATGGACTTTGTTGTCCCACTGAAGGACGTTTCTGTGCCAGAAAAGAAACAAGCTAAGTTTGAATGCACCATCACAAAAGATGTTGTTAAAGTCATGTGGTATAAAGGGGCTGACATCATCACCCAAGACCAAAAGTATGACATCATCGACAACGGAAAGAAACACATGCTGATTATAAACTGCTGTGAGTTTGATGACGAGGATGAATACATGATTGAAGTTTTAGGCAAAACCTCAAAAGCTAGACTCACAGTGGAGGGTAAGTAATGGGCCACATTTACTGGACAAAAGGCCAGAACGTGATTATTTTCACTGTATTCATTGTCTTGATTACCTCACCATCATATGAGCTAACTCATATGACCATGTTTTATTAATGCAATTGTAGGTATCAGGCTGAAATTTATCACACCATTAAAGGATCAAACTGTAAAGGAAGGCCAAACAGCTCGCTTTGAGCTGGAGATTTCCCATGAGAACATCCCCATCACCTGGTACAAGAACGACAATAAAATTCATCCGAGCAGAACAGTTGTCATTCATGTGGATGGAAAGAAGCATGCACTAGAAATGAGAGAAGCGACTCTAGATGATATCTGCCAAATTAAGGCTGAGGCCAAAGGAATTCTTTCCATGGCCAACCTGACAGTTATAGGTAATCCAAGAACAACCACCTGTCCTTTCTGTCCTCATCGTTAAGTGTGTCGTCTTTCCCACAGCTTTGTGTACAGTTTGTCCATCGTTGTGTCTGTCTGGGTCCACAAAATTAATGTACTCTTGTCTCTGTGATATACGTATTCATTTTTTATGGTTTTCATCTGTATTTCTTGTGTGTGTTCACTGTCTTGTTTTGTGCGCTGTATATTTGTGGGTTTTTTGTGGAATTACCCCCAAATGTTCCCTTTCTAGAGGGGGATCCATACTTCACAGTTAAGCTGCAGGACTATACTGCAGTGGAGAAAGATGAGGTGGTTCTAGATTGCGAGCTCAGCAAAGACGTCGATGTCATGTGGTACCACAATGAGGCCGAGATCAAAGCTTCTAAGATGGTGAACATTAAAGCTGAAGGCAAACGCAGAGTCCTTGTAATCAAGAGAGTTGGGGACAAAGAGAAAGGACAGTACCTATGTGACTGTGGAACCGACAAGACAACAGCAACTCTTCACATTGAAGGTAAAAACCCAGAAATTGATTTTGGGATTTGGTCACTTTGAGGCAGCTTCCTTCCCTTCTTGACACTCGCCTTCACCTGCACAGCCTGTGCATCGCGTCCTATCAGTCATCTTTTTTTGCATTTTTTGTACTTGAAGAACTTTACGTCACTTTCCAATCAGCGTTTACTGTTTGTTTCCATCTCTGTCCATTGATAGCAGAAACTGGAAGAGAAAAAACTAAAAGATTTAAAGTTTCTTAAAACAAGGCTCCAAAGGAAGTTAAAATGTATTGTAACCTGTTTGTTACTCTACTGTGTCAGTCCTCTGGTGTTCTGTCGTTGTCACGTCAGTGACTTTTGGTTATGAGATTTCCTTTTCAAAATATATAAACCACACATCTCTTATTGTCCTTTGAAGCACTTTGTCACTGTAGTAATCACACAGTTTCATACTGGATCAAACTAAATCATCACAACATTTTATTACCAGGACCATCAGATACTGGTTTCTGTGTCAGTTGCCAAAGCAGAGGCTCTACCTCACCTCTTTGCAACTCTATGTGTGACTGTCTGATGTTGACTTGGTTTTGTACGTACATGTTTGTATATATGTTTATGCTTTTGAATGTTTTTGTCCCCTCTTTAAAACGTCAGCTCGTCACATAAAGGTGGTTCGGCCGATGTATGGCGCTGAGGTGTTTGACGGCGAGACAGCTCGATTTGAGGTTGAGCTCAGTGAAGATGACGTCCATGGCCAGTGGAAACTGAATGGAGAACTCCTCAGTCCATCCGCTGTATGTCCCGTTAAGCTGCATCTCAGCAGATATTCATTTGTCTGTGGTTAACGTCTTTTACTTGACTTAAATCTGTATGTCGATATCGTAGCTTCACGCTAGTAGAGTAAAGATATAAAGTACAAGTGTTCAGATTAAAGTGAATAAAGCATAGTTGTGTCCTCATCACATTTCTTTCACTCTCACGATTTTGCTGAAAACGTTTGTTGGCCAACTGCAGGACGTTGAAATTGTGGAGGACGGTGCCAAACATACTCTGGTCTTGTACAACTGCAGAGTACCTCAAACTGGCGAGGTCATGTTCACTGCTGCTAATGCCAAGTGTTCCGCTAACCTGAAAGTGAAGGGTGAGCTTTCACTTTTTCACTTTCCACCTTCTCCATCTTCTTTTTTTTTTTGAGTCAGTGTGGAAAGTCTCTACCCAAATGCTCAAATATTGAGATTTTTTATTAACTATCTGTCTGAATCAACAGAGGTCCCAGTGTCATTCATTATACCTCTGGCTGATGTACACGTGTATGAAAAGGATGAAGCAAAATTTGAACTAGAAATTTCCCGGGAGCCCAAAAGCTTCCGTTGGCTGAAGGGATCCCAAGAGTTGTCAAACGATGACAAGTTTGAACTCCATGTGGAAGGAAAGAGACATAGTCTTATTGTAAAATCTGCCAAATATGAAGATGAAGGTAAATACATGTTCGAGGCTGAAGATAAGAGGACATCGGGAAAGTTGATTATTAAAGGTAAACAAAGTCGGATCGTTTTAGTGTTCTTAGGAGAAGAATTGTTTGGTGGGTACGCGACCAAGTGCTTCTTTTTGCGTGCTCACTGAACTTTGTGTGCCAAAAGCCTTTTAACAACAAACACCACATTTCTTGTCAGGTATTCGCCTCGCTTTTATCAAGCCAATAAGAGATGTGACCGTAAAGGAACGTGAAACTGCAGAGTTCAGCGTTGAACTCTCTCATGAAAAGATCCCAGTCGTCTGGTACAAAAACGACGTCCATTTGCACCCCAGCAAAGTGGTGCACATGTCTGAGGAAGGAAAAGTGCACACGCTGACCTTCAAGGAGGTCACGATTGATGACACCTCTATGATCAAAGTGGAGGCAATGGGCAAGTCTTCGGAGGCCATGCTCACCGTTCTTGGTTAGTATCATACTGCAGAGGGATGCAGCCAGGTTTCCAATGTGTTCACTGTACTGTCCATGGCTTTGGCCAGTTAATGTTTTCAGCTGATATAATCCTGGTGTCTGCCCACAGAGGGCGACCTGTACTTCACAGTGAAGCTCCAGAATTACACCGCTGTAGAGAAAGATGAGGTGATTTTGTCCTGCGAGTTGAGTAAGGCCGGTGCTGAGGTCAAATGGTTCAAAGATGGCCAAGAAATCTTTCCCTCCAAGAACATTTCCTTCAAATGTGACGGCAAGAAACATATGTTGGTCATCAAGAAGGCAGCAAAGAGCAGCATGGGAGCTTACAGCTGCGACTGTGGAACTGACAAAACTACCGCTGACCTTAACATCGAAGGTAATACCTGTGGTGATCCAGCCCCTCAGACTCCACCAGGACTGCAGAAGCAGGCCCCACCCACCAGCATGCACCAAAATTTATTCTCAAGCGTTCCTCGACTTCTGTTTTTACACAAATTGTAAAAACAACTCTTATTTTAACTGTCCTGTCTTGTCTTTTCACAGATGTCGTCTAATACGTTTCCGTTAGCTTCCCTTGTAAGTTTCGCTAAAATATTTTTTGAAAAACTTTACAGAACGTGACATCAAGGTCGTCCGCCCACTGTACAGCGTGGAAGTTACAGAGACCGAGACGGCGAAGTTTGAGACAGAGGTTTCTGAGGAGGACCTTCATGCCACCTGGAAACTGAAGGGCGAGACACTTCATCCATCTGCTGTTAGACTTTACACCTATTAAACATCATTTAAACAAACTTGTTGGAAATTTCATGAAAATGTTTTGTGTTGGCACCTTCATCTCCTCTTTGGTTTGCACATTGTCTGTTCTCAGACTGTGGAGATCAAGGAGGAAGGAACCCGGCACTTGTTGATCCTCCTTAACTGCAAAATGGACATGGCTGGAAGTGTTGACTTTGCAGCAGCCAATGCCAAATCCTCAGCTCAGCTCAGGGTCAAAGGTGACTGAAACAACTCTGAAGTCGATACCAGACAATGACAGTTTTTGAAATGTTCCTCTTGATCCTCTTGATTTCTTTTTGAGTTAGGGTTATCAAGTCGTCCTCTGATCCTTCAAACTTCAGTATTAGAATTAACACTAACGAGCAGTATTTGATCAGTTTATAATTTGTTGTATCAATGAATAATTAAAAGTTAGTGATTTTTAGATTAATATTAATGTTAAATTTTTCCCTTTCCATGATTCATTTTAGTTGATCATGTTCCAACTCGCCTCTGAGCTACATTTTAATTCAATACAATATTTAAGTAAACAGTCCACCTTAAGACTTGTTCACAGTGGAGGACTTTTACGTGTCTATTAATGTGAGTCGATGAGTGATTTTTACGTGTCCCCTCAGAGACTGCAAACTCTTCACGCTGACAGCTTTCTGATTACATGAGCTGTCATGCTGCCACATTTCAACAGGCTGTAAAGGGGCCTTAATTCAGGCATGTGAAGAAGCCTGTTATAAATAATTGATGTGTCTCGTTAATCCACACTTCCTAGATCACCGTATGTCCTGTGTTACCAAACTCCCCAGTACTGTGATGTTGGGTAACTCCTGTCAGGACGTTCACATTCTACTTTTCCAGGAAAATTGCAAGCTTGTGATTGACAGGAGCAGACTGGCTTTCTTCAATGGATTTGGCAGATGTGGGCTCTCAGCCTATCGGGCTCCTTAGTTATTTTTGACGCCACATTCCTTATCTAGAGGAGGGTAGCAGTGATTGGCAGGGGGGAGGGTAGAACCCCTACTCTCACTGGCTCTGCCTGCCGTTTACATCTGACAGTAGGATTCATGCTAATGAGTTTGGACACCTAATGCCAAGTCTCAGGGCAGCTTGTTTCAGTTGTCCAAGGTCTTCCAACAGCCTGCCTTCAGCTCAAACACACCATGAGGAGTAACCACTGAGGATTACCCATGTCTCTCTGGGCTTTTGTTTTTTTAATTGACCTGTTTTTCGGTCAGGGACGCTAACCATGTTTTCTTTCCAATCTAAAGCCCGAGTGATTGGTCTTCAGAGGCCTCTGAAGGATGTCACCGTGACTGCTGGGGAGACTGCCACCTTTGAGTGTGAGCTGTCATACGAAGGCATCGCTGTCGAGTGGTTCCTGGGGGGTACAAAGCTGGAGCCAAGCGATAGAGTAAGTCTCAACACCTCTGACTGAGCCCACCCATTGTTTCTTTACTGCGGACAGGGTCACTAGGAGAGTCACTTCCTGACACACAAGACCCATTAACATTCAGTTACAAACCACTACTAAAGTCCAGGCCTCATGATTGTAGCCCACAGCCAGAATTTCCCATTTGTACACAATGTTTCGTCCAGTGGACTGCTCCAGCTTCATATAAGGTCCTGCTGGTGTGGGTTCGGGGTTCCTGGTTTTGAGATAACATAGGCAGGAAGGCTTTTCTGCCCCACAAGCGTTTCTGCAGGGTTATTTTTAACAGCTGAAGGGGGCTGAGGTGCAGGGCAAGTGGCAGCAGAGCTCTTTGACAGCTACAGCTACAAAACACATGAATTGCTATGAATGTTTTGCTTGTGTTGATCCACTTGCTGTTTTCACATTGAAATTCAAAGTTGAAAAGTGTAGAAGTCCAGACCCTATAATGAGATCGAGTCATATCCAGATCCAAGTGTTTGAAGTTTGAAGTAACCTGAGAACGAATCATTCTGTCTGTCTCGGTTGCACTGCATGTTACATGTTTGGCACAGGTGGAGGTTTCTATGTTTCACCAACTATTGTATATAGTCTCTGAATATGAGCACTAGCAGCTAAAAATGTAAAGCTGAGTGGTTTCTTGGGGTTTTCTATGTCAGCACGTGTTTTTCTGGGGTAACAATAAGAAGTGAAGTTCACACCAAACGTGGCTGATTTGTTCAGCAGAGCATTTAAATACAAACACACGGAACAGTATCATTGGTACATGTGGTTACACCTGCAGCAGATAATAAAGAGCTGCACCTCCAGGTTTAGTTAACATTCGTACAAGTGTCAGTATAAAGGGCAAAAATGTAAGTTTCCAACAGACGAAACAAAACAAGAAAAATCTAGGTTTAGAGTTGGTCACGGTAAATGTTACAGCGTTATGGCACATCAGATGACAACCACAATTATTCAAAGCTTTTATTTTGAAGATTAAATATGCAGGTTTTCAGCTGAAGATGTTTTTTGTGGACCTAAATAGGATTAGTTTGTCTTGTTTTTCATTTTTCATTTTTCTTCGTGGACTGCTGATGAGTCCTTTCATGTACACAGCAGTTATAAAGACAAATATTTTTTTACTTTCATACGGTTCTGAAAAATGTAAATAATGTCAGGAATGAAAAAAACAAACAAAATTCATTTGATGTCACATGAATTTCAGTTGTGCTTCTTTTTGGATTCTTAAATACTGATAAATGATAAAGAAACGCTGCATGTTTAATAGTGAGTGTGTACTGAGGCAGCTCAGTCACGTGCGTGCAGGACACCGTGTTAACAGCAGCTGTTGGGTGTTATAGGTCATGTAGTTTAAATTGGGAAAATGGGGAG